>CAEFZY010017234.1:0-43688 GCA_903066815.1 Brachyrhaphis roseni | reverse complement strand
ATATAAACTTCATTTATATCTGTATATTTCTAAATAAAATAAATAAAAATGACAACATTTACAAATGTGTTCCCTATTTATTTTTGTAAACATTATATGGCTGACATACAAAAATGTTTTTAATGACACTTTCAGTGCCTTGCAAAAGTATTCACACCCCCTTTTTAATACTTTCTCACATTATGACCACTTACCTCATTAAATTTTATTTCAACTTCCTTCCCCACGAGTACCTCCAAGGTCCTTGACAGGCTTTTTAAAAGACCTTAGCCGGCCCTCCAGAGCCGGTGTCTGCATATTTTTAGGTGTTTCCCTGCTCCGACACACCTGAATCAAATAAATGGCTCATTAGCGAGCTACTTCAGAACCTGGTGACATGCTGAGAAAGTAATTAGGGTTTTTTTTGTTTTTTATTTTCCGTTTTGAATCACCTGTCTTGAAGCGAGGGACACGTCTAAAACATGCGGGACGGGGGCTCTGGAGGACCGGAGCTGGCAGCCCATAATATTACCCATAAAACCTCTCATCCTGCACAGATGGCCTCTTTAATCTTCAAACCGCATGGATGTTATTATGATCCTGAAGTGTTGTCTGAATATCTTAATGTGTAAAATATCTCCTTTGTGACCTTTTCTTTTTTTTCTAACTAAATGATTACATGTTTAGAGTAGGAAATAAGCATGAATAGAGTAGCCCATTTGTGGATCCCCTTCACATTTTCATTGGCAGCGCTGATATGTGACGGCAAAAAAACCTACTAAATAATAATAAACTAAAGGAGAACACAGACCCAGAGAGCCTGTGGTTCATGTTGGTTATTGCAGCGTGCCAACTGGCACTCTGGATGTGAACTTCAGCTGTGGGTTGGACGACACAGAAACAATAGGGTTATATTTTGTGTCTTACATGGCCAATGCGGGTTAGGCTTTAATCTTTTTTGTTATTTTCGTTCTACAGCATGTCTAATCTGAAATAAAATTGCCTTAATTAGAAAGCATCTTTGTTCTTAGTGACTAAGTAGTTATTTATTTATTATTATTATTTTTTTAAATCCAAGCACAGATTAGCTACATTTTCACAACTAGATTATTTATTGCTATTGCTTACACATTCATACAGTTTCCTTGACCGAGGATACTTCAAGATCTGGACGAAGGGAAGCTGCCGTCCAGATGACTACTGTTCCCCCTCGGTCATGGCTGTTTGTTTGCTGCCACATCTGGAAGTGCACTGTAAGGCTGTAGGAACTAAAAACCTGTAATTGGTCAAGAAATAACAACAAACTCTCTCTCAAAAAAATTGGGATATCGCAATATCGGGAAAAACACATTCTACTCGGATTTTAAGAGAAGAATGCACTGTAACAAATCAGGGTCATAATAAGTTTTATGTTATTGTGACTTTTTGTTTGTCTAATTCAGTTAGTTTGTAGAGTGTGTTTGCTAGTTTTTATTAGTTGTTCTTAGTTAAATGGTTTTTAGCCTTAGTTTAGTTTTTATAAGTTAAAGTAGTAGTTTTCATATTTTTCATGCTTTGGTTGAATTTTAGTTGTAGAATTCAAAAAGGTCAAAGTATTGTATTGTGATTATGTGTATAACTAGGTAATGAATATTCAACAGAAGATACCATTTAAAACGTATTCATTAATTGTTGAATAACAACTGACAGGCGTTTTCTTTCAACTTTCCCTCCCGCCATTTTGCAGACGAGCATAATTTGCCGACAGTTGACGGAAATTATTTTTGTGGTAGGAAAAAATGAATAAATTTTACAACAGTTCGAAAGGCTGGTAAATAGATTCATAAACACAAAAATAAAGGATATTATATCTGTGATTTCAGTATGTCTTAGTTTTATAAAGGCACACTATAGTTCCAGTTAGATTTTTTTTTCCCATTAGTTACCATCTTTATTTACTTCAGTTAGGAAAATTGATTTCTTGATTCCAGTTTCCATTATTTTCTTAGTGTTTGTTTACTATAATAACCTTGTTACCAATATGTAGTGGACTCTTACATCTATATGTTCACCCGGATACCAATCCTGAATAGCTTCTTTGACTCTTTGGCTGCATCAGCCTTTTTCTGTAAGTTTTCCGGTGAAGCAGCAGTTTGTTGACAGCTCAGAGGAAAACCAGCTCTGTCCCACCGCAGTTGTTGGGGGACAGAAGAACCAAGGCAGATAACAACGTCACAGTGGTTATTTATTAGCCTGTCACTGAGCTCCTTCAGTGACAGACTGCTGCATCCCAGCTGCACAAAGTAGCGTTACCGCTGATCCTTACTCTCAGCAGCTTTTAGATTATTTGCACAGTTTTTTTCATTTGTGTATTTTTTAATGCTCAAATACATCTCTTTTTTTAAAACTATTAAACTTTGTTTCACTTTTTTTGAATCTGTGTATGTTTAATAATTAAACAGTATTTTTTTTTTCTAACGCTTTACATTTTTTTACTGTATTTTTTTTTTTTTAGGTTTTTGCCTTTATGTGAATCTGCATGCTTCCATTTCGCCTGTCACTTTGCTGCTGGTGTGCCAAAATTTTACAGGCAACATAGGATATTTCTGTTCTATGACATTACAATCTTTTTTCTTTGCCATAAAAAATTTTTTTAAAAATTCACACAGAACATGATGAAAAAGTCGGAGTGAATTGCTTCTGCTACATCTGTTAGTAAATTGCTTGCCACAAAGAAATACAATTTCTACCAGAACAGTGATGCTGGACTCATTTTGAGCACTTTAAGATATATCTACGTCCATTTGTGAGAAATTAGAGTATCTGGGTTTAAATTTTCGTCAAAGGTGGGTTTTAAGCTGCCAATGTTTTCATGTGTGACTGAGTCAGGGCCACTTCTTGTGTTGCCTAGCAACATTGACATTATAAGGTACTTTGTTTTCATCACTCCGGGCCACACATACATGCTGCCCACACAAAACGCTAAGAGTTTAGTCTGTTCGGCCAAACTCCGCATAAGCTAAGAGCGCCCGGAGGATTCACAGTGCTGAAGGGTCAGTATGTTCTGGATGTCGGGGGTGCAAAGGAGCGATCGGGGGGGGGGGGTTTAAGACCTACTTCCTGGCTGACAGGAAGTCCAACTTCCTGTCTTGATTAATGGGGGGGGACTTTGGGATCACACAGAGCTACAGAGAGAGGGGCCTCCCACACACAGAGCCTTCCACATTTCACCTTGAGTGTCAACCCCCTTTCTGTTTTTTTTTTCATTCTCTCCGGCTCTCACGGTGCTTGAGAAAAGCAGGACTAAAATAGCCCAAGCTTGGATTTCAGCAGCTTATTGCACCATCTCGAAAGGCACTGTGATTGTCAGAAACGAAAACAGATTTCCCAAACAGCCGACACTCCTGACGGCAAAAAAAAAAAAGGGAGTGGATCTTGTTTGCTCGGGGGTCACGAACGAGTAAAACTGGCGCTTCTCGAACACGTCTCGTCGGTCAGGAGTCGAGTCCTGGCGAAGAATGTCAACAAGCGAACGGGCTGGAGGAATGTGGCAAGTGGCGGTGTGCTCTGAAGTGGCTTGCTAACTAAAAGGATGATGGTGGACCTGCTAGAGATGCAGACTCCATGCCTTGCAATGCGTTACACTGATAGGGAAGGCTTTCCATTGGAGGGGGTGAGGGAGAAGAGGGAGAGGTGCTTTTTAAGATTTCATGTCGTCCTCAACCCCCCACCTCCTTGCAGATAAAGGTTGCCGTTGCCAAGGTGACTTGACAGAGAAAGGGAAAGTATCTGGCTGTTTTTCACCCGTCCTTGTGCAGGGGAAGCTTAGAAGCCAGAGGCATAGATAAGACTATTTCGATCTCTCCCTTTTCGGCGGAACAAAACCTGTACGCATGATATAGTGCCCTAAATACCTCAAGACACTTCGGCTCATTTGAAAGCTGCCTAAATATGCGAGACATGCGGTAATGAGCGAGTTGGAAGCTGCTTTCGCCCGCTAAATCGGCGTGGTGACATTAACACGCGCAGACAGACAAATTGCCTTCGTAATGAAGAAACCGAGGCGGAATGTTACAGTCAAGAGGAAAAAACTCTTTATGTTTATTAGCCATGAATTTCACATTGTGAAAAGAAAAACAGAAAAGAAAAAAGAATCAAATGTAACAAAATAACATCGTAAAAGATAGAAACAAAACTTTTACGTGATCAAATAAGAGAAATCCGATGCACAGTGACAGAATCGTCTCGTCTCGTTTACAACTTTTTGTGAAAGCTCAAGAAGACGAGAGGAAAAAAATTAAATAAAAATCGGTGGAATTGCCACTCAGCAATTAGGTGCAAATTGAAGGGGCATTCATTGCTCGCTGTTGCCAGGGAGACTTGTGTGTGGTGGGGGGAAAGAAACGTCCTTATCTGATTGGTTGGGTTGGAGTCTCTTAATTTAGCAGTTGGATGTGGTCGACGTTACAGAGCCACAATGGTCCCCACACAAGTCTTCAAATTCACAATAGGAGGAATTTTCTGAATGGCAGAAGGAGGGCTGAGCGGCACTTTACAAGGGGCTGATTTCCACAGGATGTGAATGGAAAGAGGGATGTGTGGGGGTCTTAAAGGAATAAGATCTGAAACAAAATATACCAATTCCACCAAGACAGAACCTTTTACAATGTGAACGAATTTGACAATGCAACTGCAACATGTTTAGGTCACCTGGACAGACAAACAGACAAAAACATTGAGAAGATGTTAGCGGATATGTTAAGACTTTTGTTGCTGCTGTTTTTTTGGGGGGGTTTGCAGAAACTTGCTTCACTGAATGTGTTTTTTTTAATGGTGAAAAGCACTGCGGTGTCTGCCCTTAACGTTACACAGCATTTGGAGCCAAACTCAAACAGCTAACGGGGCCGCGGGTTCACTCTCAGGGAGCCAAGTTGGCCCGTGTCACACAGCCTCTGCTGTCCTCAGGACAGCTGCAAACACTGCCAAATTCTTAACCATGTCGAGGTCAATCTGTCATCATGCCATCCGATCTTTGCTTTTGGGCTTTTATTATTAGCAAGAATATGAAGGTTGGGGTTTTGTTTTTTTCAATTTCGCCTTGTATTGGTTTGTACTGGTGCGAGCTTCTACAGACAATTTCAAAAAAGGTGTCAGATTACCTAGTTGCTTTGATATATAAAGGAATAGCAACGTTATGTTGTCTATAGTTTTAATTTACTGATATGCAGATTCTCGTGGACCTGTTGAAAAATTTACGTTAAATACATAAAAATCACTGTTTTCCCTGCGACTGAAGGGCAGGAGGCTAGCCTGCAACCCGCTGCTTAGCAGAGACGCTAATTGCAGCTTTCAAATAATAATTTTAACATTTCGACAGACGAGGAAAAAAAAATAAAAACTGCCAAATTTGTCTTTGTTTAGCAGGTAGGTGGAGGCCTCTAGCCTTTTCGAGCAAGCTGACCTTCAGCGTCCACTGCAGGTGGTGCGATACGCTGGCATTTTATTAAAGGGCCTTTAAAACAAAGAAAGGGGGAAAAAATTGGGATTTTTTTTTTTTGCAGTTTTCTAAGCAAAAGTTGATCCCAGTTTCCAGCATATTCCCTAGTGAAAGCCCCATCTTATGGTTAGCAACTCTTTCTATGATTCTTTTTAAGCCACTTGAAAAGAAGTGAACAGCGAAGCTACATCTTGAAAATAGTAAGTTTCTCCTGGCAAGGACTGAAGTGTGCAAAAGGCAGCTCACTGAGACCAAATAAAACACAACACTTGGCCATGCAGGACATTACCCAAACGTACATTCACATCTGAATGCAGGCAGAACAGAAATAAATAGGATTAAACATATTAACATGACACAGTTACCAGTACCATATAAATTAAGACTACACTGCAGCAAGTTCAAGAAGAAACAGATTTTTTTTGAAAAAGGATAATAAATTCAGCTTTTTGTGTTAAGGTGACAAGACTTTGTGAAGAGTACATGCCAGTTTTCACTGAACCACTGTGAGAGAACATGCTCGAAAAAGGGTTTCGGCGGTGAATCAGCAAGCGAGCCGGCGGTTCTGTCGGGAGAAAACGATGTTTTACAGCTGAGCTGCAGAATCCAAACACGGACGTTAACGCGTCAGCGGAAAACGCCCGACACGTAAGGCCGCGACCTCCAGGCACACGCAAATCCCATCGATCCGCCTCATGAGTGGCAGCGACAGGAAAGTTTTTTTAAGAGAAATGCTCAAATGTTCTTTTTTTTTTCTGGGTCTGAAGCATAAATTAGAAGCTGTTAACAAACAAACAAAAAAAAATCAAAAAAGGGGAAGATTTGCTCCTTCATTTTTCCTTGTATGAGTCAGATATTCAGTCAAAATCCATTGATTTTGTTCTTTTTCAGTCAAACCGAAGCATTTGTCATGCTATATATATATATGTATATATATATATACATATATACATATATATCTTTATATATATGTGTGTGTGTGTATATCTATAATTTTTTTGTCATAGAGAAAACTTCACAGATCGTCACAAGCCTGTTATGACTACATATGAAGAATGCAGCTTTACATGATATGTTTGCAGCACTCCTATGGCAGCATGAAAGCACAATGTGCACACAGGGTCAGAGTCTGTGCCTCGCAGAGCAAGCTTCGGTCAGTTCGGTGTCTTGGAGCAAGATGTCCGCCTTCCTCAACGACTGCCCACCTTTGGGTTCTCTACTCCTGCATGTTTGTCTTTTTTGTTTATCATCTTCTCTTTTTTTTTTCTTTTTTTGAACATTTTTGAAACACCGAGATGAATGTGGGGCATCTGTACATCGCTGCTTAGCATCCCTTTTTGGAGAAAGAGAATGTGTGCTTCTTCGTGGTCAGGAGACCGGCAGATGACGCGAAACTGGGGAGATCTGAGGAGAGAGAAGAAAGACCTGTTAAACAGGCCAATAAAACGAATGAGGAGGAGGGAAAGTATAATAAAGGCAACAGAAAGTAAAAGGATCAGATTTACAGATGACGTGAAAAATATGTCTTTTCAAAGAACTGCAGTGGAGGAACAGCGTGGGGCTACAACAGGGAGCAAAGACTATCTCTTTGACTTAATTTACGCTGCGAGACACAGAAAGTGTCTTTTATTCACATCCTGTGATCCACAACAGTTGAGAGAAACAGCAGCCTTGATGTTCACTATGGTTTCACAGGAGATAAAACCCAAGGGAAGTGATTAATTTCAGTGCATGTTACATTACAATACATTGTGGTGTGTCTAGCATTATTTTCTGCCAAACTTCCACCAACTCTGTTTCCAGTGAATAGTCTGGCTAGCATCCAGCTCCTCATCTCCCCCGGAGCCAACATCACTTCACGCTAACTGTGTTTTCATTTTGCTCTTTTCATTTTTACAGAATTTACTTATTATGTACCTTATCTTGACAGCTCATATGGTTAAAATCTTGTTGGCTAACATGGCTAAAATGTATTTGTGTAAATCTCTCTATTACTGGTACTTAAAAAATATAAATTAATATTGACTGAGTATGTTATATGTAATTATATTCCTTAGCTTAAAATGTGAATAAGCAATAGCTACGGAAGGACATAAAGAACTAATTTCACCTGCATTTCTGTTTATCTTTCTTGGACAAACAGAAAGAAAATGTTGGGATGCCACAAAGTCAAAACAAAAGGCCATGAGCAAAATGGATTTCTAACATTTTAAAACAATGCAAGTCTTGGCAAAGAAAGTACAATGTTTATGTGAATACTGTTTTCTTAACCTTGAAACCACCAAACATTTCCTTCATTTCAAATTGTGGTACAACTCTTACTCGTGGTACTTAGGTTCTGTTTAATGGTCCTCAAACCATTTTTTGATGTCACTCATCTACAAGATAAATAAAATACAAATTAAAAGGTTGTTTAAGCAAATTGACTTTTATCCCAAGAGGAATTACTCAGAAGTGCATTTAACTATAAACTCAAGCTGACAACAGTGAATGAAGAACAAGTTTGTGAAAGATGCAAACTGAACTAAAAACAATTTAGAACAGCAGCTATTATATGCAGCAGTCATGTTGGATTTATAGGCTGGGGTTGGGGAGAAACTTCTGACTTTTTCAGCTTCAGATTACTTTTTGTAGAAATTGTAACCATAGATTGATATTGGCAGCCAGTTTATACCCTACCTTCACCTAACAACATGTGTCATAGTTTGTTTTTTTTATAATGAGCATTCATTTTATTTATTTGCCCTGTCCCCAGTTATATAAGGTAGTATTATTTTTCTGGATTTCATGATGCCATCTGTCTCCACTACACAATTTCTAAGAGACAAATCTAGAAAGGAGAAACTCCAACACAGTTTGTTATTATTCTCCTGGGAAAAAACTCAGAGCATTTCTTTTTTCTTTCTCTCTCACAGTTACAATCTCCTTCTGAGAGGTCCAAACATACTTCCTTTTTCCTTTCATTCCTAAGCATTCAGCCTTCTTTTCCATTCCTCCTCATTTCTTCTATTCACCACGTTCAGTGAACGGACTTTGTCAGTTGCCATGACAGGCAGACGCACTGAGAAACAAGTTCTCAATGAAATTAGCAGCAGGATCTTTCACTTCGCTGGATGCTGTGTTGCTCTGGCTTACAGTTAGCTTAAACCTCCCGTCTCATCTGTCCCTTTTCGAGACGAGTGGCTCAAAATAAGGGGGGATAATGAGTTCTAGAAAATGTTTCATCTCGAGAAGGGAAGGAACATTACAACGCAGGAGCAGCAGAGCTGTTCTGAGCTGTCTCCTAACATTATCAGAGGGAAGACGCGCAGAGTTACAAGAATGAGGAGTCTGTCCACTTTCTTCTTGTTTAGCTCTCAGGAGCCAAGGCCTGTCAGGGCATTAGGAAAAATTAAAAAATATGAAGAAGAATTGCTTGCACAGCTTCTTACTGTGTAGGGGCATTGGTCTGGGAATTGTGCAAACATAAAGATGAGGAATGTGAGCTCACTACCCATGCTCCACATACGTCTGGCCTGCTTATCGTCAGAGCAGAAGTGCTGGGTTAGAATGAGGTCATCAAAAGAGCAGACAAAATAGTAAATCTTCAGAGTAAAATGACTACCATCAAGCATGATGTGTGTGCGATTGAGTTGTGAAGGATGGGGTTTATGCCTGCAAGCTCTCCAGCTCCACTTCCTCACTTCCCCTGCTGTCGCTTCTCTCAGTCACCTATTCTAGTAGCTGATGATAAACGGCTTCCGACGCGAGTTGCAAGCTACCTCCCTCTTTTGCAATGTAAAGACCACAGCCCTGCCGCCCCCATCAAAGGTCTGGGGCCTAGAGTGGTGTGAGGGGACTGAGATTGGATTAGTGACAGCAGGGTTTTGAAGCTCGGTGATGTGTGGTACAGCTAATTTGCGAATCCTTTTTTCTTCTGAGAGTTTCCCCCCCACGGGAGCTATAAAGGTATCCAATTCTCTTTCAGTTACCCTTTCTGTCCTTCGGCCTTTCCAAACAGTCGCATACCTCACTTAACTGAAGCACCGAAGTACTTAACAGGTCTACCAACTTTACTCTTGATCTTGTTTTACTAACACAACCCCAGCCTCTCGCACATTCTGAAACAGGCACAAGAAAAAGGATCCGACCTAAAGCATTGGCATCAACACAACATTTTGGAACATGAGGATTGAAAGGCCCTTTCTTATTGTAACTCTTGTTAGTATTAATTAAACTTACTGGTTGTCTAGGGATCCTAAACTAGATCTCAGTGGGTTGAAATGCTTAGTAGAGAGTCTAGGACACTGCTCTTACCTAATGGAGAAGGTACAGGTCAACGGTTCAGGATTCAAGCTGGTAGATGTTTCCAGGTGCTGACAAAGGCAGTAGGAATGAGCGAGTATGGAACAGTTGTGATGCTGTTCCATGCATCGAGTGTGGGGTCGTAGCAGTCCAGAGTTTTACACCGCTGTGTACCAAAGTACCCGCCCACCACGTACAGTTTGTTTCCCGATGCCACAGCCTGGCAGCTCATCCGCTTGGCCGTTACGTCCCCCACTTTAGTCCACTGG
The DNA here is from genome assembly GCA_903066815.1 of Brachyrhaphis roseni. Classification (NCBI taxonomy): domain Eukaryota; kingdom Metazoa; phylum Chordata; class Actinopteri; order Cyprinodontiformes; family Poeciliidae; genus Brachyrhaphis; species Brachyrhaphis roseni. The sequence continues at coordinate 33,680 of CAEFZY010017234.1, read as the reverse complement.
TAGTTCTCGCTGCTAAACTTGTAAGCTGAGCAGGCTGAGAATTCGGTATCCCCGCCCATGACAAATATTTGGTTCCCCAGCACGGCGGCGGCGGTATAACGCCACGGCTGCGGGCAGGATGCTGGCACAGTCCATCGGTTTTCCTGCGGATCGTAGCACTGCACCTTGGGCAGTTTGTCGTGGGTGACGCTGGTTCCGCCGAAAGCAAACAACTTGAGTTTCACGCTGACCACTGCCGCATTGCTCACACCCTCTCTGAGAGGTGCCACCATGGTCCACTTGTTTGCCACTGGGTCAAACTGTTCCACTTGTTTGAGGGACACGGACGGAGAGGCCGGGAGACAGCCAGTTGCCGCGGTGTGTCCTCCAACAACATATAGGCAGTGTTTCAGCTCTGCGGAGCCATGGCCAAACCTGGCGATGAGCATAGGTGCTGCTTTGGACCATTCCTCATGCACAGTGTCGTAGACCCATACGTCTTTGGAAACGCCGTTCTCTGATCCTCTCCCGCCTGTGATGTACACCTTACAGCCAATGGCACAGGCACTGAACTCCTTCCTGGGACTGGGGATGTCAGCCTTCGGGATTATCTCTTTGGCTTTCTGGTCTACCAGGTACAATTTGTCACACATGAATGTCTGTCCACCAAGCAGGAAAAGGGCATGGCTGGTTTTTCTAGGTCGAGCACAAGGGCTGTTGACCACGCCATCATTCTGGAGGATCTTCAGCTTGCAGCGAATAGCTTCATCAACCAGTTCTTTGCTTTTGGCTTGATCATTAATCAGCTCTTCTGTTGAAACATTCTCCATTAGAAAGATGGCAGGCAGTAAGGCGAGACGAACCGTTCTCAGAAGCTCTGGGAGGTAGCAGTGCCTCTTTTCTAGGTCAAAGTTAATCCAATTAAGGGCAGCTTCATAAACCAGTCTCTCATCTTCTGTTTCCAGCTCCTCGTGTGACAAAAGCTGCACTACCATATCTTTGGGCAATTGGAGAAAGTCCTCTGTCTTGCAAATGGCAGGGAAGTTGCTTAGACACATGCCCCAGGAGAGCTCTGACAGCTTCGTACACTGGTGGGCGTCAGACAGCAACAGCATGCCAAGACAGTTGGACGGATGAAGGTTTCTCTCCAGGAATTCGGCGCAGGCATCACGGATGTCCTGAAACTCCAACATGTCCCCAGCCTCCAGTAGCGACTCTGCATTCTCCTCGTTGATCACTACCCGTGATGAGTATGCATAGTCAAGCAGCAGCTCTAAAACCTCCGGGTGGATCGAGTCTCGGAAGTCGACCTCGCTGGCCTGACTCTCCCTCAGACCGCCGCTGAACATGGCCTCAAAGTAGCGGCTGCACGCGGCCAGCACGGCACGGTGGCAGGGGAAGGAACGGCTGCCCGCATGGAGGAGGACGTCTGTAAAGAGCCTCTGCTGCCGCAGAGAGTTGAGGTGCATAAGGACACTGTCAGCATAGGAAGATTTGTGGAAAAGGTAGATGTTCATGGAGCCGGTGCTGGCTCGGGATTTCCGATTCTCATGGACGCAGACTGACATTTTCATTGAATCCTGAAAAAAAAAAGAGACAAATGAATGCAACATATTTAAAATCTTTAAGAACAGATATAAAACACATTCTCCTTTACTGTAATACATTTTGGGCAAGTCTTAATCTTTTAAATCATGTATTTATATTTCTTGTGGCTATAAACTTAGGAAAAATATTACTAGAGAATAGATTCTCTTCATATGTAGATTAATACATATGCAGATTAATCAGCTAGTAAAATAGGCCCAGTTTGCCTCACAAATGTAATTCTCAGCAGTGAATGCTGCACTTGCAAACACTAGGAGGTTGATGCGGCAATTTTGAATCATTCAGTGCTAGTGTCCATAAAAGGATGAGAAAACATGCATTTTCTGGAAAAGGGAAGACAAAGCTCTCTCAGGAAAACAATAGTGATAGAGACTGCATCATGTACACAGTGTGTCCTTGGCCAAGGACATAGCAACTGTATTCTTTAGAAAATATTAGACCTTTATCACTGAACATTAAAACAAGCAACAGTTTGTTTTTCAAAGAAAAATGTGAGCTTGCATCTTCATTGTAATCACCCTCACTCACAGCATGCTTTCATTCCCTCCAATTATTTAGCAATGGCAACTGCCTCCTGCCTTGTGGTCTCTCTGTATTGCAACCAAGTCCCTGTGTGAGCTTGTAAATTCACATTTAAAAAAAAGCATCCACATTCTGTGTTTGCTCTAAAATCCACACTCCTCAATAAATTTCACACAATCTCGCACTATTGCATGTAATACATAAGCTCTAAAATCGCCCTTTCCGAGCTTCAAGTAGATCCAGCTTGTTTGTTGTTTCCTTATTGGCAGCAAGCAGCTGCAGAGTGCGGTCGGCTCCCAAACTTCCAGTTACCGGGAATTCCAAGGATTCCAAACATTGAAGGCAAAAGGAAAACATTCATGAAAACCTTTTCTAAACACCTGTGAGGCATGATGCATTTCTCCCTCTGCGCTCCAGTTTTCTGTTTACTTGACTGAAAATGTGAATGCCCTCTGAACCCTTTCTTAAAAATTCTATTTTACTGTGCCAAATATTGGTTGTTATTTTTTAACGCATTAATTCTTCACTTTGCATGAGTCATACAATATAAGGATGCTTTATATTTAATACAAACGTAGAGCCCTTTTTTTTTGACATGACAGTATTTACATATTAACCAGCGATATGACTATTTTGATATGTTTCCTTGTTCAGTTACAGGTGTAGTCCATCACATGTAAATAAAAGAGTTAAAGGAACAATTCAGGATTTTTGAAACGAGGTTCTGTTGAAGGTTGATAAGCAGTTACTATCTCTCCTGGCATCTTCATTTAGAATAAATCCATATTTGTTAGTAATGCAAGCTACAAAGCTAATGGCTAGTATGTGAAAGTCCTTCTACTATCTCAAAACATGCCAAATATTAATAAGGTTATGGAAGGTAATATATTTCTACGAGCCTTTAAACCACAGTGCTGATTGCAATGACAGTTGTTTACACCAAAGTAAATGATTATTTACACAGGAAATGGTTGTTGGAGGTAGTGTGCCACCAACAATCTTCCTAAGTGAAACGTTTACTGAGAATGAAACATCAAAGTAATGACATGGATGTTCGACTGAAGTTCTCCAGGTTCAAGCCTTTGCCAACATGTTCCCCCATTTTATACCTACAAGTTTAATTAGAGGGGCACAGAATGTAATGCTGGTGGGTGTGAATGGACATATGTGCAACAATTGGATTTACTCTGACCAAAATACTTGCACATTTCACCCAGGAAGACAATAGGTGGTGAACCAAAACCACCAACTATCTTCATTTGTCTTGAAAATAATGATTCTATTTTCCGAAAAATAGTGCAATTACGAAGATAAAACAGTGTTGGTATAGCTTACTATGGCATTTTTGAGATTGGAACTTAATAAATGTGGCAAATATCTGCTTTAATTTTGGCTCCTTTCCATCTTGCAGTTAGCTATAGCCTCCAGGACCAGCTAAACTGGATTTACATTAAATGAAGATGCTAACAGGCAAACCTTTGTAATGTCTAATATTTTACTGTTTATAGCATTTTTTAGCAGATCCTTGATAGGAAAAACCCTGAACTATCCCCTTAAGTTCTGTCAGAGGGCAGATGTTTTACAAACCTGTCGGTGGTGAGGGATTTTACATTCGCATTAGATTTGAGTTCAAAAGACCTCGTTTGTCAAAAGAGATTTCTCCTAAACTGAAGTACAGAGAGGCGAGGGGACAGTTTCCAATTTCCATAAGTTGCATCATGCGCTTAAGAATCCTCAGAATGCAGTCTTGTGAGGAGGGGAATCAAGTGTGAAGCCTGTAGGTGAAAATGCAAGAGCGGCGAGGATTTGTGAAGAGGACTGTCACTTCTACCTTTGGCTTTAGGTCTCTGTGCATTCTGAAGGAATCGCTTTGAACTCCAGCTTTGATGTTCATGACGCACAAAGAAGTAATTCTCAGCGTTTGGCTGCAAGCGTTCTTCCTCAGCCACAGTTCGTCAGTTTCTTTATATTGCTCCTGTCGCTCTTTTCGTTAATGCGTGAAGCACTTTCTGAACTTTTCAGATCACAGTCGTGTGCTGGCCTCACACGCTTGCTTCGTGATTTTCATCGGGTTGATTTACCTAACAAACCTTTGGTTTCATGCTGAACTCAAATGACTTGCGAAACCAAATTAGGGAGCCTTCCCAACAGCTTGGTAAACCGACTCACTTTGGTGTGTGTTTGTGTGCGTTTGGCACAGGGAGCACCAGCATTATTTGTCAGCAGTTTATGAAACATAAAACCAACTGCTAACTTCGCTCAACAGGCTTTATTGCATTCCAGCAGAGACATGACTGGGGCACACGTCATCTCCTGGAATCAGCGATGATTGGAATATCCTCGCCTGGTCTCTCAACTGCAGGTGCCACCTCCTACATACAGACACACATACACACACACGCCATCTCTGCTTCTCTAATTGGAAGTTGTAAGTAACTTGATTTGAGTAAGTGAACCTAATAAGTCCGGGACTTCATTAGAGAGGTTGTGCTTATGCTATTAATTAGCATCTTAATAAATACAGCCATCCATAGTTCATGTCAGAAGCATAGAAGCAGACAGGCAGAGAAACGACTTCAGTAGGAACACAGCTGCAGCTCATATGATTAACTGAACAATGATGATCATGTATAATGACGATAAAGGTAAAAGATTCCAGTATGAACATCTTAAACTATACTAGTCATTCTGTGGTAATTATATTTTTTTCCTATGAAGTCATAGAAGCTGTCACTTTGGTCCTGGGGTTTTTCTTATTATTTTGTTCATCTTTTCAGTCCAAATTCAAGGATTAATTTGTATTTTAGGCCAGTATTTGATGGTTTTCTGTCCTATTACGATCACTCTTCATGTAACTGTGATTGTGTTTTTATGGGGTTTTTTAATCTGCTTTAAATTGGTGCCTTAGTTATGAAAGCTAGGTTTGTTTCATTGTCATTTTGAATCTCTTTGATACGTTTTCTGCATCTTTTTATGGCTATCTTTTCCATTTCTGAGCATTTTCTGCTATATTTTATCATCTTCCTTAATTATGTCACAAAGGGCTTGTGATATGTTTTTATCATCTAAAGCACTCTGAATTGTCTTGTGACTGAAATGTACTATGCAAATAAAAATGACTTGACATAAACCTTAATATACATAATTTGACATATATTTATGTCTCATTTGAGCATATTTAAATTTTCTTTAATGTTATCCTTGATGTGTCTTTTTTTCTAGTATAGCAGATATATTTAGCTTTATATGCCCCCAATATATCACATGTCAAATGAAAGTAGAGCTAGTGATCATACTGAAAGTTAAAAACAACTGAGAATCTGCATCACTAATAAACCCAAACAGACACAGTGATAAAATCGAAATGTCAGCATCATGGCATTTTGACTAAATAACCTTTAGCTTCAGTATCTCGCTTTTAATTTCCACTGCGCGGTAAATTTCTCTACAAGCTGCGGCTTAAAACTTTACAACATCTTCCTAACAAAATGAGACATGGCCTTTTTCTCAGAAATGCTAGCAATCTAATTTGCTGTCCAAATATTTGTTTGTTTGAGTTGAAGAATTTCAAAATGTTCTTGTTTTAATATTCCTACAGTAATCTCTACACATGACATCCAGTCCTGTGTAATATCCGGAGGACGTGTTTTGGATCAAATGATCTGCAGACCTTGCGCTGACTTGAAAAGTGATTCGTAGGCGCAACACTTCTTACAGTATAATTTAGCCCTACGCAAACTGTCTGCACCATAAAACATAGTGGTGGCTGTATCATCCTGTGGGGGTGCTTTTCTTCAGTAGATACAGGGAAAACTACTGTATTGATAGTATTTTCATTTTCAAAGGGGGTACGTACAAATAAAAGGCCAACGTTATGGATAATTGAAAAACAATATTGCAAAAACCACGTGCCACACTGTCCTGATGATTCACCACAATTAAATTTAACATAACACACATTTTCCAGGATTTGTACACAATGAAAGTAGCTCTCTGGGCTATGAGAGGGATGAGAGGCAAAATGCCATCCTCATCCTTTATCCTTTTCAAAAGAAACCAGATCCAACAGACGCACAGCCAGACTATGTGCCACATGCAGAAAGAAATACAAGAATGGGAAGGGGGAGAAAGAGAGAGAGAAAGAGAGAGAAAGGTCTGGCTGCAGTCTGGTGGAAATCATTGCCAGGTGCTCACAGGCAACCATGGACGCGGGAAGAGAGAGGGATGGGGAGGGAGACAACTTCAAAAGTAAACACCAGGCTTATGTGGACTTAGCTCCGAGCATCTGCCGAGCGAGACGCACAACAAAGACCGTAGACGTGCAGCGGCAGTGGCCTCAGGGAACGATCTAAAGACCCTCAAACAGACTCACATTCATTGGCTGCATATGTATACATATATATACATAGATATATACAACCTCATCCAAGCTGCTGCTATTTAAATAATAATAATTAAAGGAAAATGACAAGGGAGCGTAAAACACCTTACGCCGCCAGCAAAGAGGAAGAAACCCAGAGGGGGGGAAAGGGAAACGCAAAATGCAAACAATAAAAGCAATATTGACATAATGAAACTGTCAACAATTCGCTTCCATTAAGTCTGACGCGCTCGACCCGGACCGCTCCCCTTTCACTGTGCAACTTTAAATTTGTCAGTCAGTGGGGGAAATAAAGCGCGTATGTGGAGAAATTGTTTCTTGTTTTTACCTCTTCGGGTGAAAGAAGGACTTCAGTCGTGCCCGACGGGTCGCTCGCGCATGCCACTCGTGAGAGAGCCACGATGCAAAGCCTTAAGCGCTCGCGCGGAGTGGATGTGGGGGGGACTCCTTTGGTTATCTCCGAGCAAATAGGTCGCAAGAAGAGCCGCTCTCTCGCTAACACGCGGGCTGGTCGTTGGGTCTGGTTGTATGCGGTGGGGAAGAGGCGAATAATAAGAGGAGACGCTGTTTGGAGGCGTTCCTCCAGCTCCAGCTCCGCTCCGCTCCTCTTCGTCGCTCCTCCGCTTCCACTGAAATCAATGGGTGTGTTTAATGGCGAGAGGAACCGGGGTGTCTATGGCAGGTCGTTTCCGTATTTAATCGAAGAGCCGCCTCTGTTTCTTGACAGGTTATAGAGAGCAATATTACAATTACCATTTTTCAAAATAACACTCTTACTAAAGATTATAGCGTTTCGCTACTACAAATGAAAAAATATATGAGGTTTGAATGTATCTACAACTCCAGTCCTATTAGTGTGTTATATCAAATGTGACCTTTGACCTACAAGAACTGCTTTCAGTTTATCCTTGCTGGGCCTTTAAATCGAGTTATCCTAGATGATGTTCATGAATCTCCAAAGTGTATGTGCTGTATAATGTTAAAACAGAAATGTCTTTCAGTTTGTTTCTTGTGTAAGTTATCTCATATTACCAATTTATAAATTCAGAAAGCTTTTAATGTCATCCTGGATAAATTAACTTAAACCTCGAACGAGATCTTGTTTGGGATCGTTATATGTGTGTGACGGTGTGTGAGAAAACAACCCGTTACATAAATCATTAATAGGATATTTTTACTCACTTTGTTGTTTGTTTGTCTAAAGGAATGGAGTTTGGAAGTTAAAAAGCATTTTTAGAAATTATGGCTGTATAATTACTGTAATTATACAGTCATAATTACAATAATGGCTGTATTTATGGATATTAACAAATAAATTAGTTGATATCTTATTTAATACTTTTCTAATTTAAAGTAATTTCAACTTATTATACATTTTTATATTTGAGAGATCAATAAAAAAAAATGTCACCTACTCAAAATTATAACCAGAATGGATCAAAGTTATCCACAACGACAATGTTATTATCGTTGACTCATTGTGAAAATGACACAATGCAACAGAGATCCGAATTAAGCTCTATATATTCAAGACAGAGCTTTTATTTAGTTATCGAACAGGTTAAGAGTGCTATGAATATCTGAAACGTTCACTTTTACCGAAGTAATTGGTTTGTTGAAGCCTGCTCCATTGCCAGCGCCACCTAGTAAATCCAAAATTGGCTTGCCATACATGAGAGGCGGGGAGGGGAGGATCAACTCGTCCGTCTCAGGGCACGAAACGGAGAGAAGAGAGAGACAAAGAGAGAAAGAGGGGCTCGCATGCATAGAGATGGGACGGGGAGGTTGTCTCACAAGGCGACAGCAACAAGAAACAGAAAGTAATTAAATTAAATATCTCACTTTTTAGATCCAATTCATCCGATGTTAGTGGAGAAAATGATTAGAGTTTGAAACTAAAAGCAGCTCACCATGGTAACCTAATCTGGAGTAAAAAAAAATAAAAAATACCAGTTTAAAACGGTGTTTGCTCCAGAACATATATGAAAAATGCATAACATCATCTAATTGCTTTCATTTAAAGAAGAAAGACAACAAATATACTAAATTCTTCGAAGATAATGCAATGATTATTACTGCCTCATTAGTGCTATTTACAACTGTTATTTCGATAATAATGCATAGACTTAATCATAAATCCAGAATAAATAGAAATTGAGTTTAATAAACGTGCAATAGATATCTTTCAGCCCACCGACTGGTGGTGTCCAGCAACAGGTGGAGGAGGGGCAGTGTGCATTCCCTACCATCTGACAATAGAAGAAAAAATGCTTTAGCAGTTTTCAAACCGTAACCTCTTGAAACCTCTGAATCTCTTGCTTACCTCAGCTTATCTCAGCTGTGTCTAGTTAAAACATTTGCATGCCACCTTTAAATCTCTGTCCCAAATTTCAAATGTTCCACTTTACTTAACTAATTCCTGACATTCTGTCATGGCTTTTAAATTTGGAGCAAAACCCCAAAATTATTCATGGCCCCCTTCTGGGCAGACCTTTCGAGGGTGGCTGGTGGCACCCCTGGGCTTTTGGGGGTGGACTGACCCCCTGCCAGCGGGTCAACAGATTAACCCCTTCTTTGTCCGCATTACCTCTTTAGGGCCTCTTTTTCAATTTATAAGCACAGAGGAACTCTTGGGAAACAATCATTCATTGGTGATGTTAGGCCTCGGGGGCGGGGGGGGATAAAAATGATTGTCGAAGGTGTTACAGGTGTTTTATTTTGAAACTACTTTGCGATTCAGGTATCAGCAATAGTGGAATAGTTCCCTGTATGGTCCAGTGCTTAGAATAGATCCCAGACATGAGAATCCAGCGTTGACGTTAACTACAGGGACATATTTTCAGAACTTATAATCTATAGGTGACTGCGAGTGCAAAGTTCAATCCCATAGGATTATAAAAGCATTATGGTTTCTTCGCCGGGGCTCCCGGAAACACAAGGTCCAATTTTATCCCTTGCGTCTTCTTAAAGTGAGTCATGTCTGTGGTCTTCGCTGGCTGTGACCAAACTGTTCGTTGGACCCTTAAGGCAGTGATGTCACTATTTTGTTTGCTTTCATCTGCTCTGAGCTTGTGATGTGGTGATCGCAGGGCCTTCCCTTCCCATCAGCTGTGTGTGACATCACCAGTACACCATTACTGCAAACAACACATTAAGTGAGGACTAAAGCTTCATTAGGAGCAAACAGAGCCATAATATGCCATTAAACCCTAAGCATATACATGTAGCAAGAGGGACACCTGGTGGACGAATTATATATAAAAAATGAAGCAGGTAAATAAAAAACATTTGGTTTTCCTCCCAAATTCTTCTCTTTTATTTTGTCCAACGTGCTCACAATGTTTTAGAAAACAACCAATGGTGTTTTATTTGTTTATCATCTTTAAACTGATGTGCTTTGTCAAAAAAAAAAAAAAGTCAACGATAAAGTGTAAATGCTACAGAGTAAATGTGTAAAATTCACCGGGTTATTATTGGTGATCCTAAAAGGGGCCTAATCAAAGAAATCGCCCAAGTAGGGAGATCAAATCACATGTTGGTCAAATCAACACATTAAATAAAAAAAAGTTTTTAAAATGTTTGCCAAGCTAAAATGGAACAGAAAATAGTGAAAAAAGTAACCAAAACAGAAGAAAAATCTGTTATGATGATACAAAATTACATTTTTTGAGTTTTTGGGGCAGAAAAAGACAACAGCTACACAATAAACACAGCCACCTTATCAGGGAACCTGGGATTTATACGCTTTACGTTACTGCGGGGGTGGCCAACTCCAGGCCTCGAGAGCCGGTCTCCTGCAACTTTTAGATGTGTTTCTACTTCCACACACCTGAGTCAAATAATGAGGTCATTAGCAGAACTCTGGAGAACTTGACTGCACTTAGGAGGTGATTCAGCTATTGGATTCAAGTGTGTTGGACCAGGGAGACATCTAAGAGTTGCAGGACACTGGCCCTCGAGGACCAGGGTTGGCCACCCCTGCGTTACTGGATGTCAAACTGCAGCTTGTATCTGGATGGACTAATAAAAAAAATTCAATGGCAAACAACAACGCCCTCCTAATTTGACTAAGCTGATTTGACTAAGCTCTTTTGTGTGACCATGACAAACAAACACACTGTTACCTGTCTTATGAGAGATGCCAGAGATGAATAATGAGTGAAGAGTGGGTAAGTAATCATGGTCGAGATGCTTGACTCAAAAGAGAGAGAGCTGGTGTTGCCTCACCTAGATGCTGAAAGATAAAAAAAATGTAAAAACCAATTGGATGTGTTGAAAGCCTTTGCAGTAAAGCGAGACTGGCTTCTTCCCTGGTACGGAGGTGTGGGAACGCCGCGGTTCTTTAGTTGGCATCTTTCTTTCTTAGAATAGCTTTTATTTCTGCTGGTATAGACCCTACACCACATCAGATCCGTTGGAGGGCAGTCAGTCTGAGCCCACCCGACAGCTGGTACCACTTATGCTGTCAGCATTGTTTCCACAGATCACTCAGGAGTAAGCGCTTATTCCTCATTTGGCGTAGTCAGAGGTCGGCGTTAAGTGGGAGCCACGGTGTTCCTTTGTCATGTCTGGAGGAAAGATCTGCCTGAAGGGCGTGCTGGCCTCCAGAACTTACATACACACTGAGTTGAAGTGCTTTAAAGCAGTATAAATTCATCACAATATCCAAATGTATGCTTCAGCTGTTGCTTTTATTTCATTTCGTTCTTTTTCAAAGATAAAATGTGGGAGAATCAACGTGGCAACTGCCTTTATAGATACAACCATTAAAGACTTTGATGTAAACAGGAGGAGTACACTGTCTGGACTTTGTTCTAAGAGGAGGTCAGCCGCCCTTTGTGTTATTATACGGAAAGCCGTATGTGTCCTGTTTTGAGCTTTAGCTGAAAACCACACTGTTGTAATTCTCGGAAAGACTAAACCAAAACGTTCTCAGTCAGAGCTGCATGTTTTAAGCTGCTGGTTTACAACATGCAGATTATTCTCAGCAGTAATGTTACCATCAGCCACCTAGTGGCCGTTGGTTGACTTCCAGCCATCACTTCTCTTAGCTCCCGTGTGCCAAAGAAGTAAACGGTATTAGATTTGTACACATTTTATCTCTTAAATAACCAAACATCAGAATTTGTTTACGATTATTCTTCTTATTATCCATCAGAAAATAATAAGAAAGTGGGCCTACAAAAAAATAAGGCTACTGAACAAATTTGTCCACTACATTGTACAGATTTTCATATATATAAAAAACTATAATAATAATAATTAATAAAGTCATAAAGAATTAAGAAATTGCTTAAAACACAAAGGTAATAAATAAATACTGGCTTCAGCAGTTTTTTTAATCTAGCATAGCAGTTTTACAAATGTTTTTTGTGAAGTCATTGCCTTTAATTGCAAACTACAAGTTTCTTTCCCTTTTAAGGAAAACTGATTATTTTCAACAACAAAAACAATTATTAGAAATGTAAAAACAAAAAAATTATATTATATTATATTATAAAACATGTCATGTTTCTTTTCAAAGAGTCATACAGCGTTTGTGGCTCCAAACGACTTTTCTAAGCTAGAGTGAAGGCAAAAATGACTCTTTGGGTTGTAAACGTTGCTGACTTCTGGTTCATCCCATAAAATCCAACCTTAAAATTTCAAGGGTTTGGAGTCCCGTGCAACAACACTATAAAACCAGTCAAAGAATGTTTTTTTTTTTTTTCTCATGCTGTTCTCAGGAAAAGTAGTGTAATGACTCTGCATATTGTTAAAGATTTTTTTAAAGTGAACTGTACTGTGACAACAAAGCAAACAGGCCTGCGCTGTTTGCTTTGTCCAGTCTGCTCTACAGGAAACTGGTGCTGCAGCAGATTCTGTAAACCTGCATTCAGGCTCTGTACATGCATGGAGCCTAAATGCATCCATGAATGCATGAGAGACGCGTGATAACAAAGGTTAATGGGTCATTTTTAATCTACGCCTACATCTGCGCTGACCTACTTACTCATTCTCGTGTCAAAGTTTACAGAAGAAAAACATCGCCAGTGACAACCAGATGGTTGAGTTTAAGAAATACATCATCACACTTTACCTCTCAGTTCTGACTTTCTTTTAATATTCTATAAGTACTGTGCTAAATAAATAAATACCTGATTAAAAATAAGAAAAAAAATCTATACACAAAATAGTTCACATTTTAAAGTAGGTTAAAAAAGAAAAAAAAGTTTTGCTATTTTAGAGAAATTCAGCTATAAATTGCTGTTTGAATCATCAATTTCTTAAGATCTACTGTGCTGCCTTAAGAACCACTAAGCGTTTGATTCTTTTGTTTAAAACTCTTCAGGTTTCGCAGGCTCAGCATTTTAAAAGCGAGAATAATTTTGTCCTTGAGCTGTTGTTCGGACCCCATAGTGATGAGATCACATGACATCCGGGCAATAGACTGAGGGGAGCTTTAAACCCTGAACAAGTCACCAGCAATGATGCATAGAGACAGAGAGCCATGCAGGCTCACACTCACACCTGGGCATTTTACAATCACTAATGAAGTCAGCATGTGTATTTTCACATTGTAAACTAAAGCAGAAATTGTGCTAAACCAGTTATAGTTATATATGCATTGCTAATCTTTTATATTGTAACAAACATTAAGTTCCTTGTACAAGTGGAGGAGTTAAATTCATCTCCATAGCAACCGCTGGGGTAATAACAAGCTATTACTTTCTTAACTAATGCAAAACACTGAATGTGACGTTTCTCGACTCAGGCACACGCAGAAGGAATTATTAAATCTGTTTTCTGTAATATTGGACATTTGTAAAACTACACAGATCTTTACTTAGCATTTGCACAACTGGTCTGTACTCACATTGTTTGTTAATACCTTAAGGACAGTCCTACTTCAGAATCACAGGTCAGAAACTGCAGCAAAGAGTGACATCTTAGGGGTCGGCATATAAAAATTAAATACTCTCTTGTTAATTGTGTGGGAGTGATTCCAGGAAGAAGCTTTTCTTTGTCCTGTTGTCATGAAAACGTGGATAGTTTGCTGAACTCTGTTGGGATCATAACTGGAATCGTGGGTTTTAGTCAGACGAAACTAAAAGGGTGTGAAATAAAGAAAGTGTTTATGGAAAAGCACCTTATATTCACTTTTAAGCATGGTGGAGTACCTGTGATGCTTTGGGCCTGCTTCTCTTCCAAAAGGCCTGGGAACTTGAGTTACAGCGATTAAATTTTGTCACTCTAATACTGCGCAAGTACAGCAAAAGATTATTAAAAGTGGCACTGTATTTTACGACGGAATACAAGAATAAAGTCATAATTTCCAGACTAAAGTCTTTATGAGAACTCCAACGAGGAAAAAGCCCTCTTTAAACTCAGATAAAATGAATAATGTTGTTGAGCATCTTACGCGGAAATAACTTTTAACTACGACGAAGTACTAGTGTGACGGTACGACGGAGTATTAGAGCCAGACCAGGAGTAATTAAATTACGAGAATAAAGTAGAAGCAGTTAAGTTTTAAATTATTTTTTTATTAGAGAAGCCAAATTTTTTTTTAAAAAAAGTGAAGGGTGCTGTATCTACACTGTCCCTTTAAATTGTTACTTCCGGGTGGGAAATCCCGCCCTCCCGTTTCCCATACAAATCTCTTGTGATTCTCGTCGGTGTCCAGGTCTTGTGACTCTACAGCTCTGCAGTCAACATGGGCAGTCTACTGGGGTTTACCTTCATCCTGCTGACTCTCGGCTCCTGCCGGGGGCTTCAGGACAACGACGTCGACGACGAGCCCGAGCTCGTCTTCCAGCCCTCCAAATACGGCTCCCTGTGGCCTTTGCCGCAGAAGGTGCAAATCTCGGATGTTTCCTTCAAGCTGAGCTCCTCCAGCTTCAGTATCACTGATGCCAAAGAGTCTGGAGCCGGTCCGAGCTGCGGCCTCCTTCAACTGGCCTACAGGAGGTCTGGAGAGGTTTTCGGTTTTGGGGGGATCTTTCTCTTTCAGTTTCCTGAGTTATGTCCGAGATGCATTCACGGACCTGTTTTGACTCATATCTGCTTTATTTCTCTCTCTACAGATATTATGAATACATATTTGGGGGCGCTAGAAAGCAGAAGGTGAGCAGAAGCGCGAGAGCAGGTCCCACGGACCTGTTGGAGCTGCAGGTGTGGATCACATCACCTGACTCGGAGTGTGACAGTTACCCCAGTGTGTCTTCTGATGAGTCATGTGAGTCTCTTCCTCATTGATAACATTTCTTTTGGTCAGCAGAACTTCATGTAAAAATGCCTGTAAATAGATAATGTTATCTACTTTGGAGAAATTTAGTTTTTATGAGTGGAAATTAAAGGGCAAAAGAAAAGCCTCTCTAAATCCATGTGTGCAATTAAAGTTTGAACGTGTATTTTATTTATGACTTATTTTCTGCAGGGTTACAGCTGATAGAGCAAAGCATTCCGCCTGTTACTGTTTCATTTATCATTGGTTTTGTTTACGTATCTTCTATATAATGTGTGAATAGTAACATTAATATTTTTGCATTTCAACAACATAATGACATTCTTATTATTGCAATTTTAAAAGGGTTACAGAAGATTTAAAACTTACTGATACTGGTGGTGAAGATCATTTTTTATTGTTTTCTTTTTTTAAAATAACTTAAAGCTTAAGGTCCCAGGGAAAGTCCTGTTAGCATTTTCACAACATGAAAACGTGGAAAAGTTTTTTTTTTAAAAATTACTGGCATGCCTCCTAAGCTACTGGTTGGTGTGTGTAACCATCATTGGAGACCAACCTGAAGTAACCCCAAGATGCCGTTCTCTGCTGCAGACTTCAAACAGCAATCGTTGTAGATTTTTTCTACCTAAGTTTTTGTTGTTTTTTAGACAGATATGGATCTTCATCATCGTAGTCTTGTGTGACACAAATCAAATTGTGTTGAAGCTGTGGAAAAAATGGGTTATATCAAGGTGTGGTAGTTCTGAAAATGTTCGTAGCTGTACCTTGAAATTGGCCTCTGTCTTTAAGAAGCTCACCTTTTCCAGAATGACGTTTTCTCGTGTTTCCCATTTTGAAGAGTGGCTAAATGAAGTTTGCACATTGTATCTACACACTGGAAATGGGAAGTATTGGATTGCTAAATAAAAAAAAAACACTTCCTAAAAACTCATCAGCTTAAAAAATGTTCCAGCTGCATTTATCGGATTAGAAAAAAGCTAGCCACAGATTGTGACCCAAGTTATTAGGAAAGAACACATAAGACATATCTCATTGAATACTTTAATTAAATGGGTCTTCAAATTTTAGTGTTTCACCCTGATATTGTGCTTCTGCATTAAAAAGTAAATTTATTTAAAAAAAAATTTAAATGGGTCTTATGATGAAGGCTCTGTTTTTAATTTAGTTAAATGATCTTGTGTTATTAGTATATTTAAATGTAAAAGGTAATTATTATAGGTTTGTTCTCCGCTGCTGTTTAGTAATGTGGGATCATAAAAATATTTTCGTGGAGCTGAAAATTGATCTAATATTTGATTAAAGAGGAATTTGTAAAGAGTTTGACAAAAAAGATGTGTATTAGCTAGTGAATACATTGCACGCATCCTTTTCCAAGAACAGCAATCCTACTCATGATAGGAAGGAGGAAGTAAAGATTACCTGGAAAGCAAATGCAAGGATTAACCCAGACTAAATGTTACAATCCCGATTTAACCTCTTGGAAAGCTTTATCAGGACGTACTACGACTGTTTGTTTCTGCAGATGAGCTGACCGTGGATCAGCCGTTCGCTGTCCTGAAAGCACCGAAGGTCTGGGGAGCCCTGCATGGTAGGAGTTTATTTACCCATGTGCCTGGTTTTAAATAATCATCAAATGACAAGTACAGCACTTTTTTTTTCTCTCTCTCTCTCTATTGTGAGGTCGCAGGACATAACAAAATCACATTCAGATCTTATGTCCCGTGACATAAGACGTACCGGACATTTTCAAATTAACTTTGACCGGACTCTGATTCCTTTCTCAAAAGTATTCACAGCCAAACATCAGGGGTTTTCCAGATGGGGTTGAACTTGCTTGGAAATATGTATTCATGTCTTCTTCTTCTTTTTGAGGTCTGGAGACTTTCAGCCAGTTGGTCTATGAGGATGAGTATGGAGCTGTAAGTGAGACAGATGAATTGTGTCTCGCTCCTTGTTGGTGAACCGTTTCCCAACACAAGTGTTTAAGCTGCGGTTCATGTTGTTTCTGCAACTTTTTTCCAGAAAAGCATCAATTCGACGGTTATCAGTGACTTCCCAAGATTTGCTCACCGTGGCGTCTTGCTGGACACGGCGCGGCATTTCCTTCCAATTAAAGTCATCCTGACAAATCTGGTACATAAACCACCTGTTTATGTACAAAGTAGTTAATTTATCTTAACTTTTTATAAATGTATTCCACTTTACTTCACCCTGCAGGAAGTCATGGCGATGAATAAATTCAACGTCTTCCACTGGCACATCGTCGATGATCAGTCTTTTCCCTACTTGAGCCGGACGTTCCCAAACTTGAGCCAAAAGGTTCCAGAACAAACTTATTATCTGCATTGACCCAAATGTTTCATGTCCCTGTGTTGACATAAATGTATCCCATCACAATGTTGACAGGGCGCTTACCACCCATACACCCACGTGTACACACCCGCAGATGTGAAAATGGTGATAGAGTTCGCCCGCCTCAGAGGCATAAGGGTTGTCTCTGAGTTTGACACCCCAGGACACACGCAGTCTTGGGGTAAAGGTGGGTTCTCTAGTTGTTGCAGTCCACATTTAGTTTCAGCTTCTACATTCTCCTGATGTCTGCCTCCCTGCGTTTGCTTCTCAGGTCAAACTGACCTGCTCACGCCTTGCTACTCCGGCTCGAAGCCCTCTGGCACCTTCGGACCAGTGAACCCCATCCTCAACTCCACCTACGACTTCATGAAGCAGTTCTTCAAAGAGATCAGTGAAGTTTTCCCTGACGCTTACATTCACCTGGGAGGTGACGAGGTGTCCTTCACGTGCTGGTGAGGAGCCCTGATCCATTTAATAGACCAGAGAGATGTTAGCGGCTGTTATTTACTTATTTATTATCTTTACAGGCAGTCCAATCCAGACATTCAGAAGTTTATGGAGCAGCAAGGCTTTGGAAAGGACTACAAGAAACTGGAGTCCTTCTACATCCAAAAGTGTGCATCTTATTTTAGTTTCTTCTTTAGAAAATATTCATACATTTCTATTTATTGATTTTTTTTATATTTTTTTTTCTTATGATAGACTTCTGGACATTGTCGCTGCTACCAATAAAGGCTACATCATCTGGCAGGAAGTCTTTGACAATGGAATTAAGGTATCCTCTATTTTCCTTACTTTTGTAAAGTGAATGCAAAATTTGTTATTTAAAATAGAATAAAATGATTGTTAAACCGCAATCTGTTGTTTTTAACTCTGCTTTTATTGAATAATTTAGAGAAAGTTTATTGATATGGAATCTGCAGATGCTTCTAAGTTGTTGTCGTTTAATGTTGTCCCAACCACTCCCAGTTGTTGGTTTGGTCTGCCAATTGCAACATTCTAACAATCAGCTAGAGCCATGTCGAAATTTTGTGCTGCATTATCAACAAGTCATATCAAAACAGAGTGCTAGAACTAGCATTTTTCTGCTGCAGATGTAAATGGGAGCATTTTTGTAATTTCTTTTTTACAGCTTAAGCAGTATGTGTCAATTTAACACGGCTTTGATGATTTGGTATCTTGTACAAAAAACATAAAATAACTTATTGCTGTTTTTCTGTCATTTTGGGAAGCTGGACAAAACATGTGGCTTCTTTGTAACTTCTGTACTAAGCTCAGCTACAGTTAATTCTGGAAATATTTGCGTATTGATTCAAATTTCTATGTAGCTTCTCAAAAGCAGTTGGACTCAGATAAAACAAGAGTTTCTACTGACAATTTTTTACTTACTGTAAAAACATTGTCAGTAGAGAAATCTTCAATTTCTTTAGTTTTTTCCCCTCCAATTGGTTACCTTCTTTCTTTTTAAGCTATGTTTTCCGTATGCGAGTTAAAGACATGAGTTTGACTTGTAACAATTGCAGCTGAAGGCCGACACGGTAGTGCACGTGTGGATCGGCAGTGGGTCTAACTCAGAGATGAGCAACGTGACGGCAGCGGGATACACCACCATCCTCTCTGCCCCATGGTACTTAGATTATATTAGCGTGGGACAGGACTGGCTGAAGTACTACAAAGTTGAGCCGCTCAACTTCAACGGTCAGTTTTAGTAGTTAATAAGAATAATGATAAAGATGGTGATTATTTTTCTTTTTTTCCCCAATCATCTCGTGATTGAGGGTTGGGGATCACTTTTCAGCTTGTTTTTGTTCAACAGGCTTAAATTTAAAGAAACTGCACAATTGTGACAACAAAAGTCAGTGTGTGAACATGGGGCAGTGTGGTTGGTTGCTTTGCTTCTTTATTTGCATATTTCACCCGACTGGTCGACTTCAATCTTTGGTTTCACAATGATCAGATCAAACCAGATAATATCTATCATCAGACAAAAGGTGCTCAGAACCTCTCCAGGTTCAGGGATGTTTTGGAGGGACCACTATGAGCAGATGGAAAAACCTATTAGTGTGAATACTGTAAGCATTAGTAGCCATTCAATGCCTACATCATTCACACTTTATTCTGTATTATTTTTATTATTCTGGTTGCTCTTTTTTCGCCGCGCTTCTTCTCCTGCATACTTTGTGCTATTTTAACCATTCAACTTTTATTCTATTCAGCTTGCTCTCTTAGTGCCGGCTATATCTCTTGGTGTTCATAACCTTCATGCTTTTTATGAATTTTCACCCATAGAAATCGGGGAAACAGCTACATCCAGAATTTAGGATTACAGTATAAATTTTCGGCTGTGTTTCACAGTTCATTCAGCATTGAGCATTCAGCATTCACACTTCCATTTTTATAGAAAAAGCACACTTTCTAGTTTCACTCTGTCTCCCTGTGTGTGTGTGTGCGCGCGTGTGTGTGTGCTCTGTAGCTGAAACCAGACACATTAATCCACATTTGGAAAGGAACCCCGGAGGCATACCAGTCTGAGATGGCAAGAATTACGTTGGAAGGGTACAAGACCCTGCTATCCGCTCCCTGGTACCTGAACCGTATCACCTACGGCCAGGACTGGCCGGGCTTTTACAAAGCCGACCCGCAAGACTTTAAGGGTTTGTGTCCACATGATATAAATGTGTATATATATATTTTATTTATCTACTCGTTGCTTGAAAACCTTCCCGATTTGTCTGGTTACACCTCACCTGGTTGCAACTGCCTTGGTCTTGCACTTAGAAGCTAGCGCTAGCATTGCCACACAGCTAGCATCTGCAAATAGTTAGAAAAGCAGCAATTGGCTAACGGCCCATGGACTTTATTTACTAAAGACCACTGTCTGTGGTCTTGTGTTTCAACAGTCCCGTAACATTAGAAGTTTTATTGCTGCAAATCTCTAAAAGTCAAAAAGTTTTTCTAGTTTCGAGACTCGTCGCTGACTCGAATGTGACTCAGCATGCAAAGGTTAATGAATCAGGCTTGTTTACAGAAAGATTCATGAACCAACTACTGTCCTCTTGAGATAGAGCTGGGCAAAGGTAAATGGAGCACAGCTTATTGCTTATCAAAGTGTTAGTTTGATAAGTAAAAATGAAAATTCCTCAGAGAGAGAAATGTTTTCTCGCACTGAGATGATACCTTTTCAAGTGTTAAAATAATTTTAACAAATCAAAGTGTTAACAATGTAAACGGTGTTATGTGCATACATTTTGAGAAAAACTAGATTGAAGACTTTGTTTCAACTAGCTGGCGAGAAAATTGTGGCTCAAATTTCTTTCAATAGGAGCCAAAACACAAGAACCAGGAATGTTTGAAAAATATTTAGATAGTATACATTTGCATGAATTTGTCTCACTATTCTGTATGAAACACGGCGAATGCGTTGATTATGACAGCACTATTACACTTGCCCCGCTTTATTATTAAGCTGACGTTTGGCTAAAATGAAGCAAAATCCTTTAACTAAAACTGACATGTCCCAGTGTTGTCACTCCTGTGCAAACTTTTGTAAGCCTGTTGAATAAAGAGCAGGAAAATGTGTTTGTGCTCATGAAAAGGAAGCTGAATTTACTGAAAATATGCTTTAAAAAAAAAACAACAGGAACTGAAGAACAAAAGAAGCTTGTGATTGGTGGAGAGGCCTGCTTGTGGGCAGAGTATGTGGACGCTACAAATCTGACACCAAGACTCTGGTAAAATACGTCTCTTAGCTTATTTCAAAGATGTTTTTTTTTTCACTTTTTGTCATGTTTATAGGTACAAACTTCTTTAGTGTATTTTTGTTGTGTTAAGGGATCAACACAAAGTAGTGCATAATTGAAAAACATACATGGTTTTTAAATTGTACTGGATATGTAGACACTTGGTTGAACAAAGACTTAATATGTAATGTAAATCACATTTTCAGACTTTTCCTTCTTAACAACTATGAACCATGTTGATGCTGGTCTGTTGTATCAAAATCCTGTCTACCAAACAGGAAGGTTTCTGGTTGTACTATGACATGGTGTGAAAAAGTTCAAGAGGTGTTAATTAGGGACGGGCATTTATCATGACACAATTCTTTAATTTTGATTTATCGCTGTCACGATAAATTCTAGTTAATGTTTAAAAACTGACTAAAATATATACATTTTTAACTAATTTCTTTCTTTTTTTCTGTTCCATGTGAGCATCAATAAAAATGTGATTAAAGTCCCTATATGCAGATTAGTGATATAAATCACTTCTTTCAGTATGTGGCGTCCTGAAGAAGCTCTTTTCAAACGGGAATGTTTTTCAAGAGCAGCATTTTATGTTTGTGGGTCTATGAATTGTGTGCCACGCAGTTACCTAAAAAAAGAAGTAATGCATAGTGGCGTTTTTTTAATCCTCATTTTTATCGTTTTCTCAATGGTAATACAAAATATCGTGCGAAAATTCTTAGTCCGTATTGTCGACTCAAAGTGTTGATACTTTTTTTTCCTTTCTTTTTTTTCCGAAGCACTGTAAGCACAAATATCAGAATGCTGTGTTATATTCTCTCAGGCCTCGAGCCAGTGCTGTAGCAGAGCGGCTGTGGAGCGCTAAAGAGGTCACAGACATCGGCGACGCCTACAGCAGACTTTCTGTTCACCGCTGTCGCTTGGTAGAGTAAGTATCGAGAAATCGTTAAAGTACTTAACGGATATTATTACTTATTACAACAGACATTAGGAATTGTTTTGTTTTTTTTCCTCTTTTCTGTAAGGCGTGGGATACCAGCTGAGCCACTATCTCCCAGCTTCTGCCTGCATGAATATAAAGGCATCTGAGTGCCGACGTGCTGATCTGGGAACTGAAAAGGGAAGCACATACAACCTTTATGCTTGGTTTGTAAAATTGGGGAATCAAATGAGGAGCTTCTGCTTCAGAGCTGTCACTGTACTTGGTGAATGTGATTCACAAATCTTTTGTTCTATGTCAATATGAATGATTTTTTTTTTCCTACATTTTGTTTTTGTTGGTGCGAATGTTTGTAAAGATTTCAATAAATCTTGAAATTGTAATTGCTTCTGTGTTTTTGTTTTAGTCTTTATTAGCAAAAACTATACAGAAATACAGTGGCCATGTATTCATTTAGCAGCATAATAGGAGCATGACATTGTCCTCTTTCAATGTAATCTCAATATTTACCATAATAAATACAGTAGCTTTTTTTTTCCAGAAAATGTGAAGAAAACTGTAAAAATGGGATCATATCAGACCGGACATCCTTTTAAGAAGTGCACTCTGGTCATGGGGGTTCATGGCTTCGTAGGCGTCCAGCTCCATTGAGAAAGTGGCGTTCCCAGAGGTCACAGTTCGCAGGACCGTGGAATAGCCCTTAAACGTGTCAGAAAATTAAATTATTTTCAGCCAGTGGAGGCAGATATATCATTTAAATCATGCTGAATCTCACCATCATTTCAGCCAGGGGCACAGTTGCCAGCAGCATCTTGTTGTCATGGCGACTCTGGATCTCTCTGACAGTCCCCCGTCGTTGGGCCAGGTCCCCCAACACCGAGCTGAGGTGCTCCTCCCCGACGGTGACCTCCAGCGACATGACGGGCTCCAGGACCTGTCCCCCAGCCAGCCTCAGGGCCTGGGTTCCCGAAGCGACACCGTTAAGGCGATGCCGTCTAACGTACTGCGCTTTTTAACGTGAACAAACGTTCTAAGTCTACCTTCAGCATGCAACGGGACACGCAGGCCGACACCATGGCTGGAGACGTCCCCGGTTCCACGGAAACGCTCTGGATCAGAGAGGAGACGCCCCAGACGGGGTAACCCAGCACCGGGCCTGGAGGGGGGAATCAGATTTGAAAACGATATGTCGATATGTCTTTGAATATGATGTTTTTGTTTGTTTTGTGTATTTGAAATGCATCTATAATAATCTGAGTTAAATAGCTAATTTCTTTTCATGTGATATAAGTTTATCATTCTTTCTGCTCCTTTTTCATTCATCATATTTTTTAGTTGCTATGTGAACCATAGCAACTAATGGTTGCTATGGTTCACATAGCAACCATTGCTATGTGAACCGTGAATAAAATAATAGTTTTATTCACTATTATTGAGTGAATAAAAGAAAGTAAAAGAGGGTTACAAAAAAAGAGATAGCTTTCAGTTTCCAGACCTTTACCTCAGCCAGCGAGTGCAAACTGACATCCTGAATTTTGATTTTTTTTTTTCTCATTTTGTTGAAAATTTTTAATACTAACCTTTACCTTGGTGTTGTGATGTTTCATGTTTAGGAATCAGAAAGAATTATTAAAGCTACTTTTACCTTGCAGGTATGAGCTGTGCACTCCGTTTTCCACAGCCTCTTTTATTTCTGGCTGGATCTGCACTTGTAGTTCTTCTGTAAATGTCACTTCACACAAGGCGAAGTCCACCGGTCTGACGGTCAGATTGACCGACGCAAGATGCCTTCTGTCCCCTACGGTTCGGTCCAGTGTGTCTAACAAAGGCGGATTCATTAGATGATATTTTCAGCCTGCCAGAAAAGAACGTTAAAGCGGCGTACCTGCAGTGGAGGCTTCCTGAAGGATAGTTTCTCTGTAGGCCACCTGCAGCGGCCCGAGGTGAGTCTCGATGCCGTATTCTCGTCTGATTCGGTCGTGGATGATGTCGATGTGCAGCTCTCCCATCCCACACAGAATGGTCTTAGCACCGAAAGAAAACGGGACCTTTAAAGTTAACGCGCTGGGCTCTGGACAAAGCTCTAGCTGATCTAAAAAATGCTTTTACCTGACCAGAATCGGGGTCAACTCTGACTTTCAGGCTGGGGTCTTCTCTCTGTAGGCAGTTGAGCGCATTCTCCAGATCTTTTAGTGAAGAAAGAAAGTTTGAAAGACTGGAACATTTTCGGGAGTGAAGATAAACACTATACTAAAATTTTGTCACTTTACAGGAATACATATTGCAGTAATTTGGTGGGATTTCATGCGGAGATCAACACAAATAATTTTTCTTTTTGGTTTGTTTTATTTTTATGTCGAAGTAGGTCGGGGCCACAAACATCCAGTGACTTTTCACTATACAACAGATTTGGGTAAAACCCATCCACTGACTGGCTAAAAACAGCAGAAGTTTTAAAAGAAAATTGTTGCTGGGAACAAACTAAAAACATTTTATAGACCAAGAAAATAGAAAGTAATTTTGCCCCAAAAAGCTAAATAAGAGCAAATATCAGACTAATGCTTTGTATCTCATGGTGTTGCTATATGTTATTTTCATTAAAATAATACACTATTTTAAAAATGTATTGTTGAGTGCTCAAGATAGAGGGAATTAGTGATAATATTTTAATTCAGGGAAAAAAGTAACGTAATTGTGTGATTGTTGACTCTAGCACCGACCTGCCTGCTTGGCCATGGTGGGGGGTTCTATAGTGCAGAAGAAGACAGGATCAGGGACTTCCACTCCAGACAGGACGATGCCGATGTCGGCATGATCTCCACGCTTTGTCCCCGTCCCGCCGTCGCTCTGCGCTCGACGAGCAGCGGCGGCCGCGGACGCCTTGGAGGAAACGATGGTGTCTCCCGTGACCGTCTGACGTGAAAGCGCAAAAAAACATGAGCAAACTCTTATTATTCGAAAAAGGCGTGGGGAATAAACGGGTCACCTGCTTCAGTCCTACGGTCAGGGCGATGTTCCCCGCACTGATGGAGGGGATTTCAACGTGCTGGTCAGCGAACGGCACCAGCAGTCGGCTCATTCTCTCCCTGCAAACAGAACACTTCTATCAGTCCGTATCGTAAGAATAAGCGACGCCGCCGCGGCTGCTGGGATGGAAACGACATACGTGCTGTTCCGGTTTATGTTGTGGACGGCCGTCTGTGCTTTCAGAGTTCCAGAGTAGATCCTGAGGAACACCAGCGGACCGCGCTGCTTGTCGTGGAGAACCTTAAAGGCCAAGGCGCACAGATCGTCTTTGTACCACCGTCTGCTGGTCGAACACAGACATATAACTTTCATTAAAAAAAATAACGTATTATTTAAAAGTCTGCAATTTCAATAATAAATTAAGAATTCAGCACCCACTTTTAGATCAAGTAAATAAAGTAAATGAATTCTTTAAAATAAAACCCTCAGAGCCACTCCACAAAAATATGTGCACAATAATAGAATTAAATTATTAACAATGATACACAGTAAAGTTTATTCAGATCTGTTAAATATTTACATTGATACAACAAAATTTATTCAAAAATATTAAAAATTTACCTGAAAATGTGCTTAACATTTTTCTTAGAAATGAATGTAAAATGTATGTCCCTGAAAGAATTGTACTGATATATGAAAAATACAATAGCATGAAATATTTAAACATGAAAGTTGTAATTTGTGTGTTTTATCGACAGCAGTGCATGTTAGCTTCAGGCTAATAGGCAAATAGCGAGCTAAAACCAAACCTCTTACTTCATACTGCTGGAGATAAGAACACTTTGATCAATCACTTTTCACAACACAAACAAATTAAAGTTAAGTTCAGGCCTTAAAATATTACCTTTTTTGTACATTTTATGCATTGATTTATATTTTAACAGCCAACAAATTTGATATTTATGAAAAATAAGCAAATATATACGCTAGTTGTGTTATTGTGAAAACATTTTTCTCTTTAATGACCCTCTATTGGCACCCAAATCATTTTTTAATGTCCTCCAAAATATCTATATTCTATAACAGGTTTTTTTTGTAATTGGCAAAAAAGGAAATGGATGCAACAAAAAAGAAAAAGATTTCTTCTTACACCATCAGATGCCTGCCAGCTGTGGCTGTTTTAACTTTTTGCAAAGAAACAAATGATTTTCTTGTAGCCCATCAGAAAGACATTCAGAATATTTTCTCCCACACTTAATTGGATGTTTTCTTGTCTTTTTTTTTATTTTGGAGGAACTATTCTTACCGTGATATTTCTTCATGATTTTCAATAAATAAACTAAAACAAAATGTTTGATTTTCAGTGTGGGATAACACTTTTCCAATAAAATATTTCCTCCCCTTATCATTTTCCATCTGTTTAATAGATAAAATTACTGAAACAGGTTTCAGAGGTCACTCACACCAGGTCATGGTGCCGTTCATTAGGAGCAGGCAGGTAAGCAGCGATGGCGTCTAGAAGAGGCTGAACGCCTTTGTTTTTCAGAGAGCTCCCGCACAGCACCGGGACGCCTTTCCGGGCCAGGGTCACGCGCCGCACAGCTTCCTGTAGCTGGAATATCAGATTTAACACAGGTAAGTTTGTAAAGTATTATTACATCTGAACACAAAGTTCTATTTTAGGTCAGTACAATAGAAGACTTGCCTTTTTTGCGGGAACGGCCTCAAAATTGTCACTAAAATCCGTTAGCAGCAGCTCAGCAAATTCATCATCCAGATCAGCCACCTGGGATTCAGAGAAGGAAAAAAAAATGCTCAGCAAACACAGTTCATTTTTTAAAGGTAGCTGTTCCTGCAAATTTCGGGATGTGTACCTGCTCAATGAGTGCCGTCCTGGCCTCGCCGGCTGCCTCTAGGAGTTCTGGATCTTCGGATTGGCCGAGAGATTTGGCTTCAAATGTTCGTCCGTTGTCTTGTGTCGATGTCAGGTTCCATATGAGCTTCTGATTGGTCAACAAGTCCACCACACCTGTGAAGTTCTTACCGCTGCCAATTGGTATCTAGACAGGGATGGATTTAGAAGAAGCTTACAATAAAACCTCATATTTATTTACAAAGATGTTTATGTTGCACCTGAAGACAAGAATTGGAAATAAAAGGGATGAACAATTTAGAGAGAATGTTGATGTACAGATGTACCTGCAGGAGGACTGGAGTGGCTTTCAGTTTCAGTCTTATGCTCTCCATTGAGAAGTTTAGACTGTAAAAAATATTAAATTAAATATAGCTCCATTTTTAATATCACCTAAAATAAACTCGCAGTTTGCAGAAGACAAGATGTCTAAGTCACTTACTCTGCTGTAGGTTTGTCCATCTTATTCAGGAAACAAACGCAGGGTATATAGTGCTTCTCTGCTTGCCTCCACACGGTCAGAGTCTGGGCCTGTTAGGGTTTTCAAAGGCAGCGGACGTTGCTAATTGCATGGGGAAAATTGATTTTAAAAATATCTGCTTTGCCAACCTCAACGCCAGCAGACGAGTCAAACACGGCAACAGCCCCGTCAAGAACACGAAGCGCCCGTTCCACCTCCAGAGTGAAGTCAACATGTCCTGCAAACACACGAATTCTACGCTCATTTCATTTTAATATTTCAGATTAAACAAGTTTTTTTTTTTTTTTTATGTATTTACCTGGCGTGTCTATGAGGTTTATGCGATGGCTTTTCCAATCAAAAGTGACTGCTGCCGACTGGATGGTGATGCCACGTTCCCTCTCTTGAGCCATGAAATCCGTGACCGTGTCCCCGTCGTCCACGTCTGACGGAAACAAAAGCGCCAACAGTTCAAACCGTGGGAAACAGACGTCCACACGCTGCTGTCTGTGTCTGACACACACCTCCTAAAGCCCTCGTATAGCCGGAGTAATACAACATCCTCTCTGTTGTGGTCGTCTTTCCCGCGTCGATGTGAGCCATGATGCCGATGTTTCGGATCCTGCAGAAACACAGCACACTTAAATACAGATCTTCTAATTGAACGCGTAGCAAATGGCCAATAAAAATTGCCTGCTGAATAAAAACGCCTTACTTGGAAATGTCGGGGTTGATCACAGCCCGCAGAGATTTGATATCATCTGTGACAGTTAGCAAGAAGGTAAATGCTGAGTATTTGTCAGAAATTCAAGTTAATCGATGGTGTTGTTTTTTTTTTTTTTTAAAGAAAATTAAGAATTTTGTCATAAATGCACCAAAATAACTGGAGGTTAATTGCTTATTGTGTACATCATAACTTACTGGAAGAAAAAAATTGTAAAATGTCAAAAAAAAAGTTATTTGCATAAATTCCTTGAATGCCTTGCAAATGTATTTTCAACTCTTGAACTTTTCATTTTACAACATTACAGACACAAGATGTCAACGTATATAATTGGTCTTTTTTGTGAAAAAAAATATTCAACCAGAAAAAGCATCTAAAAAGTGTAGCGTGCAAATGTGTTAACCTACTTTACTTTAATACCCTCGAATAAAATCTGCTTAAATAAATTATTGTTTAATGAATCTCGTAAAGCATTTTCAGAGAAGCAGAGATCCACAGCTTAGGAAATAAAATCTGTTGACAGGACAATTATTCATTGTGTACTAAACAAATATGGCATTGACGAAAGAGTAGTAACAGTAGATATGGATCCTACTTTTTAGTGGCAAAGTGACAAAATGAATATATAACTTAATTCCAATAAAAAAATCTTCCTGTAAATCCTTAAAAATCCAACACAAACTTTAAAGTATTTTAAACTATGAAGCTAAAAAAAAATCCCAAATAGTCTTTTTTTTTTTTTTTAAATAAACAATTAAGGAATGTAGCAATATAATCTGCTATAGTAATCCTGTTTAATCTTAAAGAAATGCATCCACTGTGCCCTTTAGTAGTGATGAAAATATGTGTATTAAGTTATCACACCTGATAGAGCCATATAATGTCTTCTTAAATGCCAGCTCAGTCTACATCTGCAGCTCTGTGATCCAGCTCTCAATGAGCATCGTCCCTGTGAACGACACCGTTATTAATCGGATCAGTTAATAGCAGCATATATGTAAAATAAATATATGTCTTACCCATATGATCCCCTTGAGGGTCTGTAAGGCTCTGACAGACATCTCTGGTTGTTATCAAAGCTCCTTACTGCCTTTCTGTCGCAGCTTTAAAGACAATGAGACTGGACGAAGAGCTGTCACCTCATTCGTTACAGAAGAAATAGAAATAATTTATTTGAATAATACAGAAAAGGAAATGTATTAAAGTACCATTGAGACCAGAATCATTTTTGTTACTCATAGGTCTCGTTTAAGGCACGACACCAAAATACGTCCCCTGGATCCCTCAGGCTATGTCATTTGGTTCCGCGAAGTAAATTCACTCTTTCTTTTCTTTTCTTTTTTTTTTTTTTTTACAGTTAAGTAAATGTAAATCTTTGAACACATTTTACAAAAAATAATTAATTAAAGCTTTTTTTCAA
This sequence comes from Brachyrhaphis roseni, assembly GCA_903066815.1. NCBI lineage: Eukaryota > Metazoa > Chordata > Actinopteri > Cyprinodontiformes > Poeciliidae > Brachyrhaphis > Brachyrhaphis roseni. Next base: position 4,445 of record CAEFZY010017234.1, on the reverse strand, counting down.
CGAGTACGTTTTACAGTATTTGACAACAAAGCCGATTCTAAAAAAATAAAAACGGATATGTTGTGTCAGCGTGGTGACGCACTTCCTCTACGTATCGGCTCCGGGGAAAACAACATCAGAAGAGCCCCAGCCTGAAGCAAAAACACCATAAAACACCGTGCCTTCGCCGGGCGTAACCACCAGCAACGACTTTATTGAAACAAGTAATTTCCGAAGAACAACATGGTAAGAAACCCAGCCGTCTAAATGCTGTTTATTCGCTAGTATGAGACAATTTAACGCGTTAGCTTTTCTTGAGATAGCTTTAGCTTCCGTCAGCATGTGGCAGCGAGGGCAGGCGCTACTGTGAACGAAGCTGGATTTTAACTGTTTGTCTCAAAATTCACCTCATTGTGTTATTGTCAGGTCTCTGATGTCATTACAATATCTAGGGTATGTTTTACACACGAAAGAAGGGCTACGCAGTTTTTGCTTAGGCAATCAGTCATGAAAGGTTAATGAAAAATCCTGAACAAATATTGAGTGCGATTAAATATTTTTTTGCATAAGTAAAGAAAATTGAACTTATTAAATTATTTTAACTTGTGATTTTGTTCTCAGTCTCAATGCCTTAAATCAATATTCATTTGTTTTTTTTCTTTCTTGAAACCATCCAACCTTATTTCCTTAATTATTTTCTTAAAATGTCTATTTTTAAATGTGACATATTTAAAGGCCAATGACTGTAGAAATATCTGAAATAAATAAACTGTAAACAATATTTATTTAAAATAAATAAATATCTCAAAAAAGATTAAGAACCTGTCACCTTTCTGACACAATTTATTTTACAAAAAACTGCAGAAGTTTATAATGAAATCTGTAAAAGTTGATTTCCGTGCAGCTTCAACAGCAGTGTTTGAACGCGTGTGTCCGTCTTGTTTCTCAGCCTCAGAACGAGCACATCGAGTTGCACCGCAAGCGGCACGGCTACCGCCTGGACCACCATGAGAGGAAACGGAAGAAGGAGAGCCGAGAAGCCCACGAGCGATCCCACAAAGCCAGGAAGATGATTGGTTTGAAGGCCAAGCTCTACCACAAACAGAGACATGCAGAGAAGATCCAGATGAAGAAGACGTGAGTGTGGAGGAAGATATCCTTTCCTGTTTTGTCTTCACCCTTGTAACATTTTCTTTCTTTGTTTTCAGCATCAAAATGCACGAACAGAGGAAGACCAAGCAGAAGGACGACGACAAGACCCCTGAAGGAGCCGTCCCGGCCTACCTGTTGGACAGAGAGGGACAGTCTCGTGCAAAGGTCCTCTCCAACATGATCAAACAGAAGAGGAAAGAGAAAGCCGTAAGTGATGTTTTGTGAAGTGCACAAATATCTTTTATTGATTGACTTATTCGTAATTGTAAACATTTGTATAAAATTAACATAATTGTGCTTGTAGGGCAAGTGGGAGGTGCCCCTGCCAAAGGTTCGCGCTCAAGGAGAGACAGAAGTTCTTAAAGTCATCAGAACAGGAAAGAGACAAAAGAAAGCCTGGAAGAGGATGGTCACTAAAGTCTGCTTTGTTGGAGACGGCTTCACAAGGAAACCTCCAAAGTACGAGCGCTTCATCAGACCTATGGTAAGCCAACAGTACAGTTTGAGGTAAAATGTTTTCTACTCCTTGGTACCGATGCACCGATCCACTTTTTGTACTTCCGATACAGATATATGAAGTTTAGTATCGGCCGGTACCGATTTGAGACAGAAAAACAGTGCTGAATTGGCTTAAAAGATTCCTTTTTCTAAACTCAGACATAAATATACTGATGTACAAATTTATCTCTGCACCAGCACAGTGCAGATTAATATCAGATGGGTGCTTCTCTACTCCTTGGTTTGAGCTCGGTCACCCACATGTCATTCTCTCTAGGGTCTGCGGTTTAAGAAGGCTCACGTCACACACCCAGAACTGAAAGCAACGTTCTGCCTTCCCATCCTGGGAGTGAAGAAGAACCCTTCGTCACCACTCTACACCACTCTGGGGGTCATCACCAAGGGAACGGTGATAGAGGTCAATGTCAGTGAACTGGGCCTGGTTACACAAGGTGGAAAGGTTATCTGGGGTGAGTTCTTCTTCAATAAGGATTTTTCTAGGAACTAATATAACTTAAGTATAATTTTGTTTCTGTTGTCTCTTTTTTTATTTGCATATTTCTAACAAAAGTAGAAATTCCTCATCTTTTGAATACGTCATACTAAGTGAAGATATTCACTTTGAAATGTTTGATTTTTTTTCTTTCTCAGGTAAATACGCCCAGGTGACAAATAACCCAGAGAACGATGGATGTATTAATGCAGTTCTTCTGGTATAAGACTCTCTACCTGTTTACACCAAGAGCATTGATTAACAGTGGACCTACATTCACCAAACTGTTGGGAAGGTGTATGGAGCTGTGATTGGCTACGTCTACTGCAGCAAAAAGGACACTCTGAAAGGAAATCATTTGATATAAATAAACTTGAAATGCCATCAGATATATCCCTGACTTTTGAATCTTCCTTGTAGACTTTATAGCAATAGAATAATAACCTCACATTATATCAAAATCTGTATTAGAACTCAAAGCTGAAGCTGTTCATGTTTTTCATGTCAGCTCATATAATGTCTGAGAAGAGGTTGGCCCACGCTTAAAGCCATATTAAACATAAATAAACAAAAATACTGTGATGATGGTGTGTTTGAAAAATATCTAGAAAAATTATACAGAAGTTGCCTTTCTAAATTCTGGGCTTTTGGGATATAGTAACTTCTGTGGTGCTATAAACTGTTGGGTGCAAAACATCAATCTAGTTTACCGCTTCTTTTTTCTCCACAGATGATAATTCTGAAGCTGATTATGAACCTAAAGTGACAATTATAATATTTAGAAAGATCAGATCTTGATTATTTTAGTTTACATCCAGGTCCTTAACATCTGTACTCTCTTCACTTCCACAGACTCCAAAATGGGAATTTCAGTGATTTATTTACTTCTGTACTGCGTGACCTTAGGAAAAAATGTGATATGTGCTGAAAATGAATTTCCGTATTAACAAGGTTTTATTACAGATGTTGCTTCAGGTCAAAGTCTAACTTAATGCATTCCCATATTTACCCTCTAAAATATGATTACAATGTGTTCTGTTTTGTACATGTTCATAAAAATACATTATAAGTGAAAAATGCTTTAAAGCAATTATCATGGTCCTGATTATGTCTAATCACAAAAACCTGTTATTGAGAATCACCTCATATATTTCACACAATGTAGCTCTGATTGGGAAGCATCAACACAAAGACTGTTTCCATTTACATGATCAGAGTTGATGATGAGGTGACATTCCTGAGTTTCTTTAAAACAAATCTTATGACATTTAATTTCACTTGTGCAATTTTTAGCAGTGTGCCATGAGATTTAACAGCTCTGGTCATTTACTGAGGTAAATAAAGAGCTGCTTAAGTGCAAAATTCCTTCCAATAAAAACAGACAAAGATGTAAGGCAGCTACTTCCTGTAGTTCGTTCACATCTGTCATCACATAGTGTTTCATTCTCAGGTCCTTCAGATGCGCACATCTATCTATAGAAATTTAGTTTGTTCTGCACCGTCTTGCAACCTGTGGAAGAGAACACTCGCTCAGATTTGGGGAAATAGATCATATCTCTGGCTACCATGCTAGCCACGTCGTGGTCCGGTCTGAGGTTTCTGGCTTTCATCTCGGCCATGGCGCACTGGACCACGTGGTTGTACTCCAGTGGCAGGAAGGGAACAAAGAAGTCCACAAGGTTCTTGTCGATCAAACTTGTGTGAAAGAAGCCCCCTGTGGGACGGGACACAGAAAAGGACTCTGAGCACTTTTACTTGATTTTAAGAAAAAGTTGTCAAGATCTCAGCTTACCATTTTGGTCATTGAACACTGACAGCGAGAGTGTTTCTTCCAGGTCTTTGAGCGTGATCTTTTCTCGATCTTTTCCCGCCTTCCAGAATTCTAGAGCCGTCTTAGTGATGTCGTCTCCTCCTGCGTTGCTGTCGGATACAAACCAGAAACGATACATTGAAATTTAAAATAAAAATCCAGAGCGACCAATCACCTTTTGAAGTCTCGGAATTACGAAACTGAGTTCACATGTATAATTTAACATTTTATGAAGGTCTCAAAGAATATCATAGCAAAGCCCATCTCATGAAGTTAGAGAGCACAACAGACAGGTTAGAGATGAAACCGTTTCAAAACTGGGTTAGGTTCTGAAGCAGTATCCCAAGCTGTGGACATCGTACAACGTTCAATGTATCATCTGAGAAAAGACTAGCTTCACACAATAGAGCAGGGGTCACCAACCTTTTTGAGACTGGGGGCTACTTCACGGGTACAGAGTAACACGAAGGGCTACTTGTTTGATACAGTCTTTATAACAATAATATATATATA
>CAEFZY010017227.1:0-27465 GCA_903066815.1 Brachyrhaphis roseni | reverse complement strand
CAGAAGTGCTATGCATGATATAGATGTTTATTTACAGGTGAACCAAGTAGCAATAATGGCGTGGAGCTAAAACAGTCCGTGGTGTGTGTGTGTGTGTGAGAACAGTCCATGTGTTGTGATTTGTGTCAGGAGGCGTTCAGGAGCGTGACAGCTGTAGGAAAGAAGCTGTTCCGGTGCCTGGTGGTTCTAGTCCGTAGGCTTCTGTAACGCCTCCCAGAGGGAAGGAGGGAAAAAAGTGTATGTGCCGGGTGATTGATGTCCTTGGTGATTGTTTTGTCGTTGTTCCTATCTTAGCTCTGAATAGGGTTTATGTAGAGTGTGCTTTTCTCTACATAATTGTATAGTATCTATATAATCCTATATAGACACTACAGTATAAACAGTTGGAAATACATATATCAGATAAATCATGAGTGTACATGCTATACCATTATGTATTGTTCCAGACTCATTGCTCCCAAGCTAGAGTGAGGTCATATATGCACAATTCACAGCTGGTGACAAAAATGGGATGATCTGATGTGAGAAAGCCAAATGGCATTTATACTGGGCAGCTTGATTATTGGAAAACCAGACAGGAGAGTTAGCGAGGAAATGGGAGACAACTTGAGTGTGTAGGCAACCGAGACACTGAGGGAAGCTACTGGGTAAATCTGGGAACAAACACATTCACAGAAGAAAACAATTTCAGAGTAACAAACCTACTATGAAACACAAATACTACAGATTGTGAACCAAGAAACAATCAAGGAGTAAGAGACTAATTGCTATTAAATGTAACTATTGATTACTAGTTGTAGCATATTAAAAAAATATATAAAAATACTTGAGTACAGAACTAAACTACAATAAAATTTTAAACTAAGAAATTCAGTGTGCAGCTGCTAAGTTGAGATAAAAGTTCAAGCCGAAACCTTGATGTGCAAGATGTCATCTTATTTGGGTAAAATGCTCTTTTTTCTGTCTAATTAAGAGGCATAAATTAAAGATTGTCTTGTGTCAGAAATTGAGCTGGCAGTACAGCTTCTCCGGGTGCAAACAGATGATGTGTCAGGCTCACTTTGAGCAGGACTCCCACCATGCACAGGAGAACTATGATGAAAAAAAGCTTGGATCAGAAAGACAGAACCATCGGTGGTGGAATATGGGTGAGTAGACATAACCATGACTTATGTGATCTGAAAATGAGAAATTTTGAAGGTTGTCTTCCTTAGCAAATGGGTCACTGCACAAGTGGAGAGCTGGGGAGGTTCTTTGGAGACAAAGTCATGTTTCTAGGAAGCAGTTTTAAATAGGTCAAAATATAAAATGGAAATCTTCTCCTGAAAACTAATAGCAAACTATTGAATCAAATTCATGCCAAATTATCAGTCTGTTGTGTGCTTCACCCAGAGCAATGCTTTAATGTTTAGTAGTGAACCTTTCCAGACAACACACAGGATAACACCTGTTATGCCAACTGAGCCACCCAGCAACACAAAATCATTCATTTTCTAAACTGACCTCTAACCTACTATGTGCAGCTACTCTGAAAAATTTTAATCTGGTCACTACTAAAAATCTGTTGCTAAGCAAGCCTTTAACTTCTCTGACTCTTTTTTTCTCATCAAACAGCAGGATCACTTGACACCTCAGCAGTACATCAAATATCATCTGCAAAACTGTCAGGCAAGCACATGCATATTTCAGTCCTATTTGTTGTCACTTGTTCTCACACCTGAAACTAGATCTTTAGCTTTTGGAGAGAAAATCCACCATGCAGCTGAAAAATTAATTATGGTTTCAGGTCAATGTGGTAGACACAGGCAATATGGCTGGTAATGTGACAGGTGAGGTAGATTTCACTGCTACATAATTTAGATGATGACTTTTTATCTGGTTATTTGCATATTAAAGCATCTATATTTTCAGCGTTCCCCGAAATGACTTAAATAGCAAAACACAGAAGAACTCATTTTAACATCCTTTGCTAGAACAATAGGATTTTAAACACTAAATCTAAGAACATAGGAACAATGAAGAGTAAAGGAGGGATGCAGGGGATGAGGTGATTTATTGTAAAACCTGTGCTCTAGTTCTGTCTGATAATCTAAAAGCAGTAGGTGGCAAGACAGCAGAAAACACTATATTGATGAGACTGTTTACTCCCTGGCCAGAGAGAAAAATAACATGATTCCAGCAAAATAGAGCTTGGGTAAGACTGGGATTCTTTCTCCATGAGGGGAGGATTGTGGGTAATGAGTTGCGATAAGTTTTTATTTACTGTTATTATCTGAAAAAAATATAAAGAAGCACAGAAGCAGAGCTGCAGGGTGGATCAGTTTCATGCTGAACGATGTCATCTGCCCTCTTTATGTCTGTGAACTAAAATCAATTATGAATAAAATGAAGCACATACATACATAAATAAATGCAAGGCTTTAACCTTGGTATTGGATTTGAGCTGCAGTGTTTAGTAACATGAACCTCTGGTCAGAAAAAATGTGTTTGAATTTTTCTAACCTTGGCAGGTCGACAGCAGCACTTGACATGAACTCCACTTATTTGTACTGGGTCTACAGGAACATGCTTTGCTTTGTAACAGCAATAATTTTTATGTCCTCATTTGTCGTTGGTAGGTGGATGAGTGTGGGAGGGATTTACGTTAGAGTTCACAGAGCACTGCAAACCGCACATCGACAAACACTGGAAGTGATGAAACAGATCAAAGCTTTGAACTAAAGCCTGTAATTTTACGAGCTGTGTCTTCCTCACGCAAGCATAAAAACACAACGTCTAGAACTGGTATTAGTATTTATCCACACAAAATGACTGGGATGTGGAAATAAAGCAGATTGCCATTACAGCTCAAATAAGTGCAGTTAGGATTTAGTCTGATTTCAATTTCACCTGATAGCAGCTTTACATGATGATAATTTCCCACAAATTAGCATAATTCATTAATTAATGCAGACAAGTTGCTTAGCACCAGCAGAGTAGTGTGAAAAAGTGAGCACAGTCCCTTAGAAAAGCCTAACACCTAATCTGAAAGCCTTTGTTCTAAATAAATATCTGATGAATGTAGTTGTACTTTTACATACATATTATGTCTCTCTTTGTGTTTTCACAGTGTGATTTCATACAGATAACTTAAATACCTATTATGGTGTAACGTTAGAGCAATATTTTCTATATTTTCCATTTTAATGTTGCTTTGCCATTTTGAATACTGTCGTACCTCAGTCTCAGTGTATTATTTTTTTGTTCCAAACATCTTCTCATTAACTCTGACCATCTTTCCTACTTCTGCAGGAGACAGGCAGTGCTGTGATGCCGCCACCGCCGTAGGTCTCTGTGGTGATGCTTCGCTCAGTAATGTGTTTTAATCATCTCCCACACAAAGCTTTTTGCATGTTTAATTGTGGTCTCATCTGACCAGAGAACCTTTTATCATGTTTTTTCTTCATGGCTTGTGGCAGCCTGCAAATGGTACTTCCTGTATTTTTCAAATTTCCATCAAACCAAAGTGTGCAGATTACTCAACCCACAGCTGCCATGTCAATAAATTTTCCCACCTCAGCTGTGCATCTTTACAGCTCTTCTAGAGTTACGTAGGATTTTTTGGCTTATTGACAGTTTGACAGCTTAGAAATGAAGTCATTTGTTGGTAGGTAATATACTCTTTCTACCCAGGTGATGGACTGAACAATGTGCTGTGAAATGCTTAAAGCATGGGATTTTGTTTTGTAACCAACCCTGTCTATCTGGTGGGTTCCTTAGTCTCCATGATGCTGTTTAATAACATTTCTACCGGTCCTCCGATGCTCACAGATGAATTTTGAAGTCCCATGACTGCACTGGATTGTATTTATATCTGAAATAATTACTTAAAAAAATATTTTTTTCTTTCAGATTTGCATGTATGTGCTACTTTATGGTGATCTATCACATAAAATTCATAAGATTACTGAGACATTTATGGTTGGAACATGACAAAGTGTGAAAATCTTCAGTGGGTTTAAAATGGTATTGAGTGGTAAAGTACATCATGAAGATGCTGTCCATATTCTGCCACAAGTTTGTGATGCAATCATGTTAATATAGCATAAAACATCTTGGGAATGATTCCTGATCCCTTTTAAAAATGTGCTATAATTAAGCATTTGAGGTTAGAAAATGGAGTCAACCTACAGGGTGTAATGTTTAAGTACTAAAGTGATAACTGGGTGAAAATGTGAACCTCCTGTTGGCTTCAAATTAAAAATCCATGTGGATACTGTCCTATCGGTTTATATGACAAAGACCCAGAGATAACAACTTGAACAAAAGTGGACAAATAAATGATTATTGATGTTTAATTTTAAACTTAGCAGTTGAATAATTCAAAAAGGCATTCAGGAAGGCTTATTTAAAATGTATTGTGCAACATTGATTCCTCTGATGCAAGTGGGATTTTGGGGGTTTTGTTTTGTGCAACAAATTTCTTTAATACACTCCATGTTCAGAATTTTTTAAAATTAAAATAAGGTCTTTGCCAGAAACAGAATTAAAAATAAAACTGTGTGTTGTCTGTGCCTGCACTGGGATGATTAAAGGTCCTATATGAATTGAGGCTAAACGTTAGCTATTGTCAAGGTCACATTAATCGTCTTTAGTGAAACAGAAACCTTAATGGGAAAATGAAATGAATCTTTGTATACATTTAAGCATAGCTCAGCGCAATTCTTCTTTGAAGGTCTCAAGAGTCTTTTCTCAGCATGCAGAGATAAAAGACTAAAAGCTCGCATCTTATCTGAGGACAAAAATTATAATATTTACTGTAATAAGAGTCAAAGTTGTTAAAAAAAAACTTACTCCCTAAACAGTTGAACTATTGTCACCGCTTAACTGGTTTTCACGTTCTTGACTACATTACCCCAAAAACAGATATTTACCAAAACTGAGATAAGATTTAGGTCTATAGACTTGTTGGTTGGTAATCCATCGGTGAAAATATTCCTACCCTGACTACCTGAACAACTCAAGAAAAATGCTGGCATTGCCTCCTATTGTGAGATGGGTCCCATGTTAAATGATGTAGAATGTAAAAGCACACACCTCATCGATCATGTTAAATAACCCAAAACATGATTTTACTTCTTTGCTTTTTACTAAGTGGATTTTATGAAATGTTTTATTTGTAAGTCTGCACAAAAGATGGTCAAATTCAAGATGTAGACATTGACTATGAGTGGACTGCGCAGTCAGCTGAGCTGTTTAATCACAGATCTATTTTTTTTTCACCCTGTCTTTCATTCAGCTCTTCCCTCTGGTCATGACTGCTCAGTAAAGCGTGTGATCACAGATTTAAGTGTCGGCATGAGGGCACAGTATGGTTCAAATCACTCAAACAATAGACAGCTATCTTTACAAAGAGAATAAAAACTGATTTTTTTACATCACCATTGCTACTCAGGGGTAGTACTTGTTCAGAAATCTTTGCTTTTGGAGTCATATCTACATAAATAATAAAATGTGTTATTAAATCTGTTGAACCTGTCTATGCCAAAAAAAACATTCATTAATAAAAACAATCTCAGTCACATTTGTTTATTGTAGTAGATTTGAATAAAGGATACCTCACATTAACTTGCACATTATTCTAAGTATATGGAATTTTCTACATCTTTATAGTATGTTTTTGACAAAGTAAATATCGGCTCATAGATAATTTGACATATTTGGGTGGAGAGTAATGCTTTCTGGGTGTAGTATAATTAATCTGACAAAAATCGCCAGGATCTTCCCTCTGTTTTAGTTCCTCTACAATTCAGTGGTAAAAATCAAAAAATAAATCAAATTGTAATTATCTTCTTTACTTTAGGTACAAAAGAAACACAATAGGCTCAGATCTATATTTATATTTAGCCTCTGAAAACCTTTGTCTCTGAGACTACTGGGTGTCAGTGGAGACACGACACTGTTCTTTAGAGGTGTCATTACCGTGGCTGTTCAAAGTATAATCCTGCTGACTGCGAGGGTGGCAACTTGTGATATAATTGGTTTTGGGAAGAAGCTGTGACTTTTCCAGAAGTAACACTCTTAATTTAAGATTCTTAACAAGTGAATATCACCATTTGGGAATTTCATTTGATGAGAATAGAAGCAGATAAAAAGAGAAAAATCAAAACAAGTGACATGAATGAGCACTGAGATGGCAATTGGCACAACAGGTAGCACAAAAAGCTTTGACTGCTTTCCTTCTCCCTCAACTCCTCGATAGGTAAAAACTGTTGATAATAATTATTGCGTAGAGATGTGCAGAAGAAGTTTTTGCTTTAAAATGCAATCAAGCAAAGCAGCTAAAACTTGCAGTTGAAAAAAAGACTAATGTTAAAGTGACAATCATTCATAAATCACTGGATCAGCTGCAGAATGTAACTTCTATAAAAAACGTTTTTTTATTTTTTTTAAACAGTCATGACAATATATTATGAAATGGGCAGTCTGTGAAAAAATGAGCTCCTCTGCCTCCTCCCAGTGCTAAACACAGAAATACACCACTCGTCAGAACAACCAATCAGGCACAGGAGGACGGTCTTAGCGCTGTCAGTCAAGCGTGTGTTTACGCTGCTCATACGCTCCCCCTTGCTCTATGATACAGCTTCTTCCCAATAGCACAGCTTGCTTTGAATTCTTAGGCTAGTTAGCATGGCCACTGGTGACAGCGGATAAAAAGTTTTTAAGTTGTTTCTCTACTATCAGCTCATTGAGCAGCATGTACATGACGTTGATTGACAGCACTAGTACTGTCCTCCAGACTGATTGGTTGTTTCTGATGACGAGCATTGGATTTCTGCAGATGGCAAGAAGAACTCGATATCTTCACAGATTATCTATCACATTCTGTATTTTTACAGCATAGTGACAGTTTAAACAAATATGTAAAAACATTTTTTTTATCATGGTAGCATGCTGCAGCTTCACTTCATCCTTCAGATTTGTTTATTTGCTGTTATTTATCTACAATTTACTTTTTGTAGTACTAGTCTGTCAGGAAATAATTTTGCATCAAAAGCAGTTTTATTAGTTCTTGGCACTTGTATAACTCATAATTAAAAATACTTTCTCAATTATTTTCTTAAAGTCAGATACAGTTGTAGCAGGAGAAAAGCACTTCATCAGTTTTCATGTATAAATTATGTTTAGATTGTTTTAAAATATTTAAATCCTATGTGAATTTTAATAAAAACAACATGACAGATGTTTCCCTGTCAACATTTACTGAACAAAAATGAAGTCAAAATTGAATTTTTTTCTAACTCATGAAGTGGCTCCCCAAAACCCAAGTTTAGTGGTTTAATGTTTCAACTCCATTAAAAGGCTGAATCACCTTTTAATCAGACCTCTGCTGTCAATTTCAGCAGAGGTCTGATATCAAGCTTTTTATCTGATTCAGGTGGAAGAAGGTTGCGTCCTGCAACAGGACTTCAGGCCCAAAACCCTTAGTTATGTACAAAAGCCCTAGATTTTTAAGGTTTTTCTTTTTCTGTACCATTACTGTATTGCTGAAGTTTATAAGAATACCTTAACAAAGGCAATTGAAAGATGAAAACAGTAATGTTAAAATTGGTCTCCAAGGGCTGAAAAAACAACCTTTAAAAACCTGGAAAGTCATTGAGGGATTTTCCTTGACTGTCTCAGGGTTTTAGGGATCACCAGGGGACACAAGCCTAAATTTGAGAAGTCAGGCCTTAGACCTAATGTGGCATAAGCTCAGCTCTTATTTTTCAAAAATAAGAGTTTACATTTTTTAATTGAAACTATAAGGGCAAAACTAGGCTTAGGAGAATGGGCATGCATTTATACAAGTGTGAGAAAACTTGAAAGTTTCAGAGAGAAATTTGATGGAAATCTTCAGAGATCAACTTAAATTGTGTGTTTGTAGCCATTTGTTTGTCACTACTGATGCAGCTTTGACTTGAGTGCAGTTAGACTACCAGGAAAAAATAAATTGTTCTTCTTAAATCCATTTGTTGTTATCCTGAAGGCCAAAAAGAAAGATGCTTGAGACAGAAGTGCAATCCTTAACTCATGTCCTGTTGAGACAAACATCATTTTTGGTTCTGTTCTACATGGCAGACTTCTCATCTTTAACTCATCTGGAATATTTGTCTTCTTTGGGTTTTTAAAATATCCATCATGTGTTCCTGTCCCGTTGGAATGATGAGACTCGGAGTATAGCTGAAATATCTTTAACAGTTCAACAGCAAAGCAAATTCTGACAACAGACTCAGACAGTGTTCAATGGAAAATACACAGAAAAAAAAAAACATTTGAATGAAGCCACATCTGAATCCAACCAAAAGAGAATGATTGGACAGAAGATAATTAACATATATATCATCTGTATTTTGTACAGGACAAAATAGATATATAGATATAGAAAATAGATATATAAACAAAATTTCAAGAACAAAAGGGCTTTAAATCTGTGATATACTTCTTCAAATCTATTTTCGTATATAGTAAAAATAAAGAATCTAATTTTGTTTGGAAAGTGCTCACTTCTGAACCAATAAAAATACACTTTTTTTTACAACCATGAAGTGCTTTTCTCTCCTAGTCATTGACCAGACGTGCATGGAAAACATGAAACAAGTCTTCTTTTACATTTATCGGCACAGAAATCTGTTACCAACACACCAGTATTATGCAGTCAGGAAGCAAGTTGAAGCAATCAAATTTTTCCTCACTTCTGGCTCCTGGAGCTATCAGACCCCATCCAGGCCCATGAAGACACCGTTGGATTGAGTTTGAAAGATGATAATAGACTCCTGAGGAAACTAATCTATTTCTAAAGAAGAAAGGGGTATGAATACTCTCACATGCGCCCCATCTCCACCTGTCCACTCTTCAGCAGTTTTCACCCTTGCAGTTGTATTACTGCACAGTTGCTTGATTAAGCTGTAAAGCATGATGTAATTTTGATTTTCAACAGTATAAAAGGGGAAAAAAAGGGTATTTCATACATACCTCATAGTTAGGTGTGTTTTTATGCATTGGCATAAAAAAGTGTCAGTTTTAATACAGAGTAATTGTTATAACAGCCTTTTATAAAAACTCAATTTCACCATATACAAATATTGCAACTGCAGGAGAAACAGATTAAAAAAAAAACAATCTGTACTGTACTGAGAAGTACTGCCGTTTGCAGAAGCACAATGATGCATAAATATTTACAGAGTATTTACTAAATGTACAGTAATACAGTTCATTTCAGACCAAACATTTACAGCATTGTCATTGTCTTATCTTTCGTAATATAAATAAGTCATTATTTGCCTATTACCTTATAAAAATTAACTGGTATTTTCAAGCCACAATATGCAGTTTCACACTTAGCCCAGGAGAAGTTCTGTCCAAGTCATTATTATATTGTAATAATGACATCCACTGGCTTCCTCATCTTGGGGCAAATAAGCTTAACATCTAAATTTAATGTTTAATGGAGCAAAAATGCAGCTGTTACAAGTCCAAGATCATATGTAAGCAAGGCAATACTAGGACCCAGATGGCTCCAGTCAGTCTGAGGCTGTGAGATTTGCCATCTATTTCTGAGTCCTTGGCAGGTGGATGATGATAATGATGATGTTTGTAATCACTGGTCACATCTGGACTCACTGCAGAGAGAGAAGAGATGAAAATTAGAGTCTGAAGGATGCACAGTAACAGCATGACATTAGGATGCATTGCAATTTTACATGTTAGAAGGACAAGGACGGTTTATTTCAGATTTTTTACATGCCAATAAACATAATAAAGAAACAGAGTCTATCTTTGAGTCCGTCTTTGAAAGTCTTTTTTTTCTGTGAGATTTTGTTCAGATGAAAATTGGGTTTCCTCCTAAAACATGAAAATACAAAAAAATCAAGAGAAAATAACACAAGAACTTTGTATAGTTATCACTCTACATCAGATGGATTATTTGATCTTATTTTCCAAGGTACTTCATATCCCAGCTGGAGAAGTAGCTCCTTTTTAAAACTATTGCTAAGTACTACTATTTCCATGCCCTAGAAGCATATTTTAATGAAGCCATGTAAAATACGGTTTGTTTTAACCTTAACCTTTATGTAAGCAGGAAAAAAGTGCATTGAAAGAAAATGACAAGTTATTAAAAAAATAGGTGCATGTTATTAAATCAGGCTGGAGAACTTTTAGTTAGGAGGTAAGAAGAAGTCAGTGAGATTTATTCAGTTAATTTTAACATTTTCTGTAGCAAGTTCCAGGATAAGGAAGCAGAGTGAACAAAAGCCTTGTTACCCAATTCAGAGCAAATGGGACAGAAAGCAGCAGCAAGTTTTGTGAGCAAAAATATAGGAGTCAATATTTCTCAGTGCAATTCCAGTACAGACAAAGGCCAGCAGAAGTCTGAGTAATGCTTTGTAAATAAAAGTTAACCAATGGGAATTCTGTCGAGCAGCCAGATGTCGCCGCTCCACCCATGAACATAAGAACAACGGTTTGTTGACATTGTGCAGTTTGTAATGAACCTCAGAGAAGAGGAGTAGACATAGTCAGGCATTCTAAAATGATTGACTAGGTAAAAAATGATTTTGCTACTTAACTACATCCATTTGTTTCAGTTTAGACTGGATATAGTTGTTGGCATGCCTTGTGGCAAGAAACTCCTCGGTTTGAACTTTGACCTAAGTTTTTCTTTATATGTTCTCCTCATTCATATGTGGCTTTCTGAAACTGTCCACAAATGAGAATATTAGGCTAATAGGCTACTCTACATTTCCCTCAGGAGGGTGAGTGTGTGCGTGTGCATTATTGTTTGTCCTGTGTGTCTCTGTGTTTTCTTGTGATGTACTGTCACTCTATTTTCTTTTTCCTTCTTTCGATTTTCTGTCTCCAGTCCAATTTCCTAAATATAAGTGATCTAAAAAAACAAAAATTGACCTAACCATCTTGCAATGTACTGCAGACCAAGACCATCTCTTCTTTTTAAAACAAAATTTAATTAATTTCCTGGCAAAATAGATGTTTCACCATTGCAACTTTACTTCAGACCAAACAAAATAGTCAGAAAATTGAGACAACCCTAAGTCACTTGTAAAAGCATTCAAGGTCAAGGTTAAAATTTGAGTGACAACAGAATTATATATTCTATCAAATCCCACACAAGGAATTTATGTGGCATTTGATGGAGCAACTTATGCTGGATATGTTATGTTTTTCATTTCCCTCTTAATTACAACTGCAGCAATAATGCCTCATACATCTTTTGCAGCTGCAATACATTAGCACCCCTGTTAAACCATTAGGGGAGTGTGTTAATTTTCCACTACCCTATAAATAGCGAGCTGATGCAACCACAGGGCACAGTCATCCTCCATCTCATCCTCTGGAGATGCAGCAGAGAGCATCCTGGGTGCATCTTTGTGTCAACAGACACAGAGTGTTTATGGCAAGGTGTTAAAAGTGTTGAAGCCCATTCAATAGCCTCACAAACTAGAGTTGTGAAAGTAGTTCATGAGATGGAGGACTTGTCTTTTTTTCTGCGTAGAATCCACCTGTTTGTTCTTTCCTTAAACTAACGGAGTAAAAGTCAGAGTCAAGCCATCATGACTGGTTTCCATATAAACATTTAACAACAATGAATCAATATAGCCTCCAGTTCTAACACTAGAGAACTTCAATCAATAAAACAATTCAATGCACAGATTTAGTGTGACATAGGAAAATGGATCAGGAAGCCTTAAACATAAACAGTAACCAATTTACTCATCTTCTTTATTTTTTTCACTTTTGAAATTTATTCCCCGAATTGCTTGGCCATGAACTCAAACACCTCCACGTTTTTATGTCTTTAAAATTAAACCTAAGCACACATCAAGTCAGACAGCTGCACCACACCAGCAGTCAACATCCATCTTGTTGTTTACATGTCGTTGGAGGCCTTTAGGGCTGGAGGGGAGAAATTCTGTATACCCTGCTGTGTGAAGTAGAGAATCTCCTTTAACCCTGCTGATGAAGCCTCAGTCTTCATTGTGAATTTCTTCCCCTCAGGGAAGGAGTGAGGTTGAACCCAAATAGATGACCAGCTGCTCAAGGATTCTGGAGTTTCTCGCCTAGGCCCAAGGGTCATAAGTCTGCCATGGGCTGAATTAGTCTCACCTACACCCTTCCAGCTCTCCTATCAAAGTTTATCTCAGTGGCAGAAAAATAAGACCAGCTGTAGATGCCATTTGTACTCTATGGATTCAATTCCACTTTTTATAGTGTGGCACAAATGGAGTGTAATTCTTTCACCTGGAGCAGGATCCAAAGCAGTTACATGATTTTGAAAAGACAAACAACAATCCTGAATATATGCAGTAATCTAATTCAGTGATTATGTAATTTAGATGATGTCAAACAAATATTTATAAATTGCCAAGTAAAGCAAACACACACATGCCCACGCCCACAAATTTTTCACCAGATTAAATGTCATTTCTGCATGTCTTATTTATTTAGAAAGACTTGTACCTGTTGTGAAAGCAGATGATCATGTCCAGTAAACTGCCTATTGATTGCATACCACAGAGCTCCAAGGATAGCACGCAGTTCACTGACAGGTTTTACCCAAAAGCACTGAACTGTAGCTTTCACTAGGCTCCTCTTACTGAAGATACAATGTTTATAATGCAGGAACAAGCTCTAGACAGAATGGCTGAGTATCTGTTATGATGAATAAACTATGCAACTCACAGAGAATACTCTTATTTTAACTGCTTGACAGTTTGTGTGAACCTCAACCAAACCCATGAGCATTAGCACTTGATTTAGAGTAGAATAGAATAGAAATGTCCTTTATTGTTTCTCAGTCAGGAAATATTAGGTGTAACAGCAGCAAAATGACAGGCAAATGGAAACATGCAAATCCACGCAAGGTTAATTATAACAACAAAAACAAGACTGTACGGTAAATGTAGACTTAAAAAATAAGAAAAAATACCATACTGTTATTGCCAATTGAATACTCGGATAGCCAATAAAAAAGCAAATAAACAACAATGCATTTGATGGTTAAATAAAAGATCAGGGAGTAAAAAAATAAACACAGAAACATAAACTACAAATTGTCATTAACAATAGATCAATTATAAAATGCCTTACATATATAACCACTCTAATTTACTTTCACTATCTGACTGAGACACATAAGAAGTCAGCTGAACAATGGAGATCATTTCTGCAGAATATTAACGTTAAGCTCCTGAAACATTTTTTCCTTGTATGTTGGGAGTCTAAAAAAAATCTATAGCCTGCATATTTTGCCCCCAGTTATTAGCTGGGGTCAGGTCATTCTGCTGCTAGTCAGACCTTAATGATCTTATGTGTTGGTCATTAATTCTTAGTCAGACCTTTCCACTTGCACCAGTTGCACATATGTGTCATCTCAGAGTACAAATGCTCATGCAACACATCCAAAATAATGTGTGACAGGCTGGTTCAGTGGGATATGAAACTGTGCATGCTGCAAACATAGGAAGATGACGCTGAAGCTACCTGCATATCATCCCAACATCACTGTAACCCAAGGTAGATGCCAAATGGTATGACAGGTATGAGTTATTAGAACCATTCATTTTAGATTAGAAAGTGCTGTGTTGAAAGCAAAGGCAGATACAGATCTCATAATTAATCACTGCTTACACTTATTTATCAATAGAAACTACTTAATTCAACACTCCATTTAGAGCATTTGTGGTTTCTCTTTGAATCTGTCAACCATGATGACACCAAAACCTTTATACTTACGTGTTTGGAAACCATTTCTGAACTGAGTGGGCTCAGAAATAGTTTTATTTGAATTTCTCTATGTATCTTCATAGAAATTGCTATGACATAATCCATTGTGAAACAATGCAACCACCACAGTAGGAATTATGTAATATAGGGTAAACAAAAAGTAGGCAATTTTAAATTACATAATATTATATATTTCTAGCATACAGTAGCTATAATGACAAAGGGTACAACCTACAAAGGTAAAATTGTTAGAAATAAAAACTGAAGATGTTCAATGCTCAAAAAAAGAGTATTTCTGCAATGTAACACCCAGTTATGTGTGAAAAATAATCTTTAAACTCATGAAATAATTTCTCAAAATAACATGTAACAAATGCAGCCATTGTCATTTGGCAGGCACATACTTGATTACAAACAAATACATGTTACTTAATAGCTCTCTGACACACACACACTGTATTGACTTTGCACTGCAGCTATTATTATACACAGCCATCAATGCAGACTGTTCTGGCTCTAAGTGGGTTGACTTTATAGATCATAATGAAGGTCCAGACGAAGGAATATATTACCTCTCTAAAAGAACAACTACATCCTCAATATAATAACCCAGCAGAAGTAGCACATTTCTTGCTATGACTCATTAAATGGTGAATTTGGTCTCCAATCACTAAAAGCTGAAAACAGCTAAAATGACCTTGCTTTTTTTTTTTAGGATCCAACAATGAAAGATTTGAGAAATTGGTCTGTAATTATATGTTTGGTAAATTGGCTCCAGAGAGGTTAGGCTGTTTGAAAAGGTCCTCAGGCTGAGGAGAGACATGTGTCAGGAAGTGAATCCCTACAACGGAAGAAAAATCAATATAAGCTGGATCCTGATGGCTTGGACAAACAATGATCAATAGCACACTAACTGCTTCGTGAAAAATATCTAACAACTGCAGTGGCAGAAAATGTTATTGCAGATTTACACTATCATATTTTTTGTGTTTCTGTATGGGTTTTAGAAATTACTGGCCAAACACACCCTCCCTTCCAATACACTATTGAGTTTTATTATTGAGAAGAGTTATCCAACATGGAAACAGTCAGCTCATTACCCTTCTCTTTCAAAAGCTGCAGCTTGTTGTTGATCCAGTTGAATAAATTAAATGGTAGACTAATCAAGCTGCACAATAAATGACATGATAAAGCAAGGCTCACATTTGGAGCATGAAAAGCCATAGATTTTTGTTGTAAATTCAACATAAAATATCTTATTTAATGGCATTTAAGAGTGTAATATTGCCACAACCCCAGTCTGAATTCCCTGTCTGAATATAATTACAGAAGCTTTGCAATGTTGATTTTACTGCAGAAGCAGACGTTTTATCAGTAGTGATTTATGTGGCTGTGACAGCAGCTACAAGCAGCAGACACTTTACAATGGGGATTTTTTTGGGATTCATTATTAGAGCGTTCCAATTACCACCTCCATTTAGTGAAGAAAAACCCAAAGACAAATGGAAAGCTTACTTGACCAAAACTACACAGTTCTTATTTTGTAGATTTTTTTTCTAGCTTACCATGGCTGTACTTGGGATATTATTATTAACATTTTCACCCTTATTCTGTAGAAATGCAAGGCAAAAAACACAGACAAATGACTGTAAGGCTGACACACTGGTAGGTCCATAAAAAGTTTTGATTTTCTGAAATACAGGTGTCTTTACACTGTGTTTCAGAAAGTAGACAGTCTACCTACCGTATCTATTGGAAAACAGTAGGTAGGCTTATCCTGCATATTATACATACATAGCTCTTCTACAGTTCAAATATGGATCTAGGAAAAACATTACAAACAAATGAAAATGTTGTGAATTTGAAAAGTCAGGTATTGTAGAATGGTTGTAAAAAACTATCATAAAATCAAACCTAATAAACTATTCTTTTGATAAGAGTCCCAGTTTTAGTCTTAATAAAAAAAACTGCTGTTACTTTTGGACAATAAACGTAATTGACAGGTCTTGTTGCAACTCTTAACTTTTGCATGTTTTCTCCCCCATGTTCCTGAAATCCTCAAAGCATGATGCCGCCATCAGTATGTTTTACTCCAGAGGTGGTGTTTGCTTAGGGTGAAGTATACTGTTAGCTTTAGAGTTGTACATGTGAAACAAAAAGTTACATTTTGTCTCATTTGACATGTTTTTCCATATTGACCAGAATTGTGCAGTGTAGTGCTAATGATTGTCTGGTCAGGAGATTCTCTCACCTGATGTTTGGACATCTGCAACTTCTCCAGATTTACTGAAGGGACCTTGGTCATTTTTCTCTTTGTCCCATCTGTCAGCTTAGGTGGAAGGCCTTAACTTGGTAGGCTTGTCGTTGTAATATTCTGATGATGGACTGATTAGTGATCTTTGAGTTGCTCAAAGATTCACATGTCTGTCAAGTCCCTGGTCTTTTTGATGCTGTTGTCTAATGTTCTTCAACAAACCTCTGAGGCCTTCACAAAGCAGCTGCCTTTAAACTGGGATTAAATCACTGGGATTAAATGACACACTAATGAACCTTATTTTTAGGTCACTTCTGAAAGCAATTGGTAACACTGGGATTTATTTGGAGTTATCAGAGTAAAGGGGGGCTGCAAGCAAATGCATTTGTTTTGTAATAATCTTATAAACCACTTAAGCTTTTCCTTCTTCACAGCTATGCATAACTTTGTTTTTATTTAAAACACAAAATCCCACTAAAATACTTTAAAGCTTGTGGTGGTAATGTCACAAAATATAAGAAGTGTTATGAATACTTACAATATTACTCATCAACATAAAGCTTGGCCCGATAATATTGAAAGGTGCCCTCTGATGTGTACATGTTTTCTTTGACTCTAAAAGGCCTTCCAAAAATGTTATTCATGAGAAACTACGTGCAGTTTGAGTGTGCACAATATCAATGGGGTTCCTGCTTGTTCTCAGATTAGAAAATCACCTTCATTTAAACGATTTCAATTATAACATGGAGACAGGTTTTGGAGAAAATAAGCATTTATATATGATCTGATGTTTTCCCTAATAAATAAACCAGACAACTGAATCCTTTTAATATGATGTGAACAAGTAAAGTTGAAAGGATTAGGCCACAGTATTACAGAAAAGCGCAATCAAAAAGCAGTGATTCAATTTTCTAATCCTTTTCTTCCAAAATGTTACCATGTACTTTGATGCTAAGCGGATGAGTAAACAACGGCTCAAACCACTGGCTCAAAGGCGATTTCTGAGTAAATACTAATCCAGAAAATGAATCCAAAATAAATTCTAGCAGATGACAACTTTTGTTTTGAATAGAAGTTTTGTTAGCAATATCTTGAAAGAAGATATTTCATTCTGTGACTTCAGTGTGAAAATTTGCATGTGGCAAAGTTACATTAGTGCTTGTCAAACCTAAACTTGTTTCCATAGGATGCAATACCTTCATCTAAAGACATAAAGAATAATCAACAATAGAAATCACATGTATCCATTGGCTTCAGCTTAACATTTCACCACAAAATATTAGAAAAATATATGTTTTTAAAGCACTGCATTGAAACTCTTGTTTAGATTAGCAGAACTAGACAATGACAGAATGACAGAATATGCTTCTATATGGTTGGATGATTTATATATATATTCATGTCATAAATAAAACAAAATTGTCATATTTATATGCTTAGTATATAAACATGCAAATTGAGTTGTTTTGTACGCTCAGGAACAAAGTGTTTTTAACTAGAAATATTTATAAGGCTTTCAAAACTGTCATCAAAGTGCTACAACTATAAACACGGAAGATGCAAATAAAACGCTACATCCAGATCTTTGATACAGATTGATGTCCTGTTGGAAACACCAGTTAGGTAAGTCTTTTTTTGTGTTTTTATAATGGTCTTCAATGGCGGACATGTTCAAAGGGTGATGTGCACTGGGTGCCCATTGGACATGTCTGGAGTGCAGAGTGTCTGATCAGAAGGAGCCACATTTCTCCTAGTTCAAAGTATTTTTCTCTGGCATCTGCTCATGTTAAAAACTCTCATGTTTGACATGTATCATGTAGTTGCTCTAAGTTTATGAGATGCAGATTTCTATAAAATGTCCTGTTGAGATTGCCTCTTTTTTCACTTCTTTATATAAAAATTGATTAAATTATCTTCTAAAAGCACCTTTTAGAATAAAGAAACTATTCTTTTTTACTTAAGAACTGACTATTATCATAAGTAGTCAGAAAATGAGCAGATGTCTCTTAAAGCTCTGAAAGTGGCACAGACGTTCTAAAGTATTGTGTGTCTTTCTTGGTATCAAGTTCAATTTGATTTATTCATTAAATAGTAAAATGTTTCTATTCATTCTATTTTTGTGCAATGCTCTTTATTTATGTCATGTTGTCAGTCTTACACCTGAATTTATAAATTTCATTTTGCATAGGTTTTTTTTTATTACTATTACTTTTTTTTATTGCATAATCTTACTTCTTTTTTTTTTACCCTCTGTGATCATGTATTTCCATTAGCTTGTCAGAAAAGGGTGCTAAAGACAAGGGATAAATTTCAGAAATAAGTTCGAGGGAAATAAATACACAAAAAAATGCCTCTATTCCTTGTATATCATGTATAACATATTCAACAATCTTATATCAGTATATGTCAACATCACATCTCTAAAAAAGTTATTCACATCTTGCTTCACTACTTGATGATGTCAGATTTTTTTCCCCTAACAATAAACAACTATGTATTGTAGGGTTGCCACAATGTCAACCAGACAGGCAGACATGTTCCTACATACATAATAAAGATACCCCCCCCCCATCCTCCACACACACAAACACACACCCCGACAGGCTTTTAATGTGTGGTGTTAAGCTACTTCAGGGATCAGGGAAAAGCTGAATCTATAGAGCCATAGAGAGCATGACAGCCATACATACAGACATGAATATTTCCCAGTTGTTTCTGCTTCAGTGGTTTTGTTTACAAAAGAAAAAAAAATGAGTTGAGGAAAAAAGCAAGGCAAAGAGAAACCACCTGAGACCTTGTGAAGAGAAAGCTCAGTGGTCCCATTCTCACACATTAATTCTATTCAGCTCTGAGCCGGGTGCCCTCTCAATTATACTCAGACACCCACAGACAACAGAATAAATTAAATCTTTATCAGCAAAAACTGCATCATTTTGTAACTCATTGTGAATTAATTCATCTATATTGTCTGTACAATTTCACTGTTTAATAAATTACCAGTTCCTAATGATTGATCCACTGCAGTCGCTATTTTTCTCAATTCCCTTCCTCATTCTTTTTCTGAATGATGACACAATCAGGCTGTGTCACGTTTGCATTTCTGCCACCTCAATCAGAGCCAAAGGAGTCTTTAAGCTGAATTAAACCAAAACAGATAACACAGACACACACACCCCCACACACACGCATGTGCACCCCCACACAGTAAAGCATTAAAATTTATGTACTGCAAACACACAAACACACACACTTTAGAAGATAGCATATTTATTTAAATTATTTAAAGAATATTGGGATTTATTAGACCTTTTTTGCGTTATCATGTGAATTCTCCCATGATGAAAGGGTCAGTCTCCTACAACAACAACAAAATCCTTTTGAAGCTAGAACAAACAGCTAATACGATAACAAATAAGAGACAAATAACTTATAAAACTCTCTTTTTGGTAAATCATTCAGTTATCTATAACTTGATTGTTTATTTGGTTGTTCAGTGATTATTAATGTACCATCTCACAAGGCTTCTTACCTGATTGGATCATTGTTTGTGTTGCAAAGGCGTAATTTGCCAATAATTCTCTATACTCGGTTTAACAGTCAAAAGCTGCACTGATCATTATGTTTCTGACAGCTTATAAAAGGAGAGCAGATTTTACATTTTTTTTCTCTTCAATCAACATAAATTTGTGTAATTAATTAAAACTGCTTTCACTTAATGTCCAATCTGCTTTGAGTGTTATGTTATGAACAAATTGAATAATGTAAATCCAGTTTTTAGTTTAATATTTATTTATCATAATCAGCCTTTTTCTCACTACACCTGAGATATTTTTTTATCATAATTGTTTTTACAATGAGACTGTGCACCTTGTTATTGTCACCAAGCTGAAGATTGACATATTTCTTATTGTTCAGAAATTATGCTGCAAGATTTCCCGTGAAATATTTTAATAAGTTTACTATTTCAGTCATAAAGCATCATATACTTGCTCCATTATAATTTATCACAGGATGAACCCGAACATTAAATAGGACTGAATTTAGTAACAACAGATGCCAAACACTACAACATGTTATTCCTTGTCGAGTGTGCATAAAAACAAGCAATGTATTACAGAACTTAAAATATAAATGCAAAACAGGAAATTAAGCAGATTTTTCAACAGATACATGTTTTTACATACCATACATTGCAAGCTACATGTGTATGGATGCTATTTGATATTGTAGTAGGAGAGTTTTTTTATTTTTGTGGTAGCTATTTTACCTGATGGGCAAAGTAAAACATGTAAGTGTGTCTGAATCTTTGCATTGGCATTAAGTTCAATAAAGACACATTTGTTCCCTCTTTAGAGAGACTGTCTATAAATTCTTAAAAGCCAAATCACCTTAAAGCGGCTCTATCTCTGTTTCACCTTATTTCCTCTACCTCTTATACTTAAAGCTAAAGTATTTCTAAATCTCTATTTTGACCTCCATTAAAACCGGCATCCATCCTGCTTGTGCTCGTATAGAGAAAAGCAGGATCAATGAGATCTAATTTAAGGCAGGAGCATTATTCTGAAAAAGAAGGCCTAGTGCCTCTCTGCATGGAGCCAGAGAAATGATTAAGTGCCCTGGTTTTATCCCATATGGCTCTGATCCACCCGCCACAGAAGAGGGTGTGCATGTCCAGGATCCCATCACCCCCAGCCTCTATTACATCCTCAGAGCAGTCAATACAGGGGCTCTGACCACCAGTCACTCACTCTCATGTTGCACACACAGGCAGAATACAAATCAGCCTGGAAAAGCCAAAGCTCAGCATCCTCTCTGTGTGCACACCTTTACTTCACATCTTGTGTTTCAGAAAGCAAACAAGAGGCATGAGACTTACAATCACAATACAAGTGCAAAAAAAGGAAACTTTTGAAACTGCTACTGAACTCAAAGCTACATCACATAGAATCAATAGTGAAAATAAATTTGTGCAGCAGCTTCTTATGTTGTCAGTCAGTTGTCAGATACAAAAAGAAAAAACAATTTGGACAATAGATTAATTGCAAAGGACAGAAGCAAGTTGCTGCATTGCTCTGTGCCTCTGGGAAATTATAAACAAATGTACTAGTTTTGTTTATTTTTATTACTGAAGATACACTAAACAAAACACAAATAAAAAATAATATTGCTGGCCAACATTATGTTTTATCATTATCCAAGTCCACATAGAAAAGCCAAACCTCCAAAAAGCAAAAAACAAACAACGTCCTTTGAGAATGATAAGCAATACTCAACCCACTTAATATTGTATCAGATAAAGTCAGACAGTGTTAACAAAAAGTGGGGATGTACTAAATTTTTCATACACAGTTCCGTTTTTCCACAAAGGAAAAGAAATCATACGGAGCTGATCAAACTGACATACTGGTAAAGGTCTCTGCAAACTTCCTCCTCTCAGTCTTACACTTCTTTTTGTAGCAAACATCAGCTCACATCCTCAGAATTAATCCTCATGGAAGTCAGCCTCCTGCAACAACAAACTAACCCTGACTTGTTTTAAACAGCACAGGGTCATCCAGCTGTTTCATCTCTTGCTTCACAAAGAACTCCAACTATAAATGAGGGCATTAAAGGCTTCACAAACTTTTTCCTCAGTCACCCTCCTCAGAACAAGACAGTTTTGTGAGAGTACAAAGAAAATCTTACTTCACAACAACTTTGGAAAACTACTTAGTTGTGGAAACTGTGTAATTTACTATTTTTTTCAGTCAGTTCTTACAAATTCTTGGGAATTTAAAGCAGCAGCTGTGCCAAACATATCAGTCATAACAGCCGAGATGGAGGTAAAAATAGGTGCAATTTTGTTGTGTTTGTGTGCACACGTTTGATCATATATCTGGTTACTTTATTTGTATGTAAGCTGTTGCAACATCCACATTGATTTAGAGTCACTTTCTAGGGTGGATTTATCCAGAAACATTGCAAAAACAATGTTTTCCATTCTGCTCAAAATTGATCACAATATTCCCCTGTTAGCTGATTGTAACATCCAATGGCTCACACCTTAAAGCAGTGTAAAAACTATTGTTTTCCCTTATTGTTGTTGTCTTTTTAAAAGCTGCAGTATTTCTGGTAAATTTACGCTGCAGTGGCCAAGAGTGACCATTCCACTTCTAACTCCAAATATGTGACTGAACACCTGGAGGTCAAGTTTGCAGTCTACTAGAAAACTACTCATGTATAACATTTCCTTCATCTAGCGTTGAATTAATTTTGTTGAAATTCTAACTTTAGTTTTCTACTAAATATGGCCAATGTGATTTACAGCTCTGTGTTTCCTTTTGATACAGTCCTTTCATGTTGAGTCATTATAACTCAATTAATAAATTAATGTTTCTCACTGCTCCTGTCACTCATACTGTATATTTTTAATGATCTCAGATGAATTTGATTTACCTTTTGGTTCATCTCTTGCTTCACAAAGATATGTTTTTTGGTTAATCAAAAAACAAACGCATGGATTTCTCCCCAACTGATTATTAGAAAAAGTTTAGGTTGTTGAACAAGACTGCAGTGAAGTTTGATTGTAGAATTATAAACTGTATCAATATACAGTGTAGGATGTGTCATTCACATTTCTTGATTGACTAACACTAATACGCAGTATCAAAATGTAGAAATCTGAAGAAAACTGCAATGCTGCTATACGAGACCAAATCAGTCCAGAACAGCATGAACATTTTAAAACTGGACACATTTGTTATGCTTTTGTGGGCACCATGATAGTCATTTTCACAAACACATAAAACTGCTTCTCCTACTATGCTATTCCTCCTTAATGGGGCATGGTTGTATTTCTGATCTGAAAATTATCTGGTCATGCATGTGATTATATATGTAAGCAGTGAAATTTATAAAATGCTTTGAAAGTTGGGTTGCTGGGTAAAAGAAAACAAAACATAAAAATAAATAATTTTGACTTTCAAGTATTTAGAAAATCAACACCCATTTAGTACAAACTAAAACTATATTTCACAATAGTAATATGTACATTTTATTTTCTATTTTTACATGTATCACAATTTCAAGGGATTGCTGATCTATTTGAAAATCACAGTGACTGCAGCCTGTTCACGGCAGCATTATATTCGGGCTAGATGCTGAGCTCAGCATGGCGTTAAATGCATCACCAGCCAATTGGAACACATTGCCCTCAGTTTAGATCGTCTACATAATAAGATCTGCACAGACAGAAAGAAGAGATTAAAAAGGAAAGATGTTGCAAAGCCAGGCGTCTCACTGTCAGTTCAACAAGTATTAATGAGACACCTTAATCAAGCCCTATTTTACTGTCAGTGATCAGCTAATGTAAGCTTCAAAATAATATTATTATTTCCTTACAAATTATACCTCAGAGGTGGTTCTGTTTAAACCAACGTGGAGACAATCTGCTAATTAGCCCAGCCAAATCATAAACCCATATTACGCTTTTTAAAAAACATCATTTGCATAATAAGGTTTTGAATTTTCACTGCTCCCTGTATTATTAACCTTCCATTAACCTTTAGATAAACATAGACAGCTCTGAGCATTAGTCACAAGGATCAAACACCAAATGCTTTGGCTGAAATTCACCAGACCAGCTGTAGAATCGCTTCAGGGTGATTAGGACACTGATAGATTCTCGGCTCACTAAAGATGAAGATCACTTGCAAACCTCTCCAGAGCAAAAAACATCTGGAGCTCAGGGTCTACTTTCTTTCTGAACAAAAAGTAATGAGGTGCCATCATCTGGGAATTTCACATCAATGAAAAGTTCACACTGGTGCCAAAAACCCAAAATAGAGTGGTTAAATTAAAATATTGTCTTCAAACGTTTATGGGGTGAATATTGCCATAGTTCTTTATGGTGCAACTTTTTACAAGTATCAGCACCTTTTATAGCAGTTTTATGTGATAGTCCTGACAGAGGCTTCTTGCACAAACTTGGTGGTTTCTTTCAAATACCTCAGAGCAGCAATATATCTGAATAACAAAACATTTGCCAGGTCCAGGTCATACATTTGTGACATTTTGAATGCATAGAGAACTATCCTTTATCTTAAATTGCAACAACAAATCAAACGAGCAAGTTAGCTTACTTAATTGCTCATTGGATTTTGGATTTGTTCTTTCTTGAAGCAACCAATTGCAGCTGAATAAGGTCTCTGCAGCCTGATTTAATCCACCACCAACCGCATGCACTTCTTTCAATTAAACTGATGGAAGCTAAACATGATGGCTTCATGTCTGAATGAACATTCTCATTACTTTTTAATAGAAGCCGCACCAGCATTTTTACTGGGTCAGACCCAGTGGCATCTAGTTATCACCTTTCCCACTGCTCGAGTCGGAGCTACTTGAAGTCACATTAACTAAATAATACACACAGTAGGGGTGGATGAATTTTACGTATAATACGATTTTTTTAAGAGAAATGTGACAGATAATCCCAAACCGAAAAATTTGGGTAGCAGTGTAGACATGGAGCTGCCGTAATGAGAACTTTCTGAAGCATATCATCAAATGAAAATGAAAAATTTAAAGTTTGCAGGAGTTTTCTTATTCTTTTATCATTTTTTAAGACGCAATGACATTGAAGAGGTAGCAAGTAGAAAAAATATTTGATGTAAGCATGAACATTTTTGTATGAACAACAGAAAATGTCCTTCAGCAGCTCAATAGTTCACCATCTGCTGTGATTCTCCACTTTAAGGAAATAATACTGTGGGTATGTAAGAGTATGTATTACCTGTTGTGTGACTGTTTGTAGTGCACGACAAGTCCAAATTAGGCTGGATATATTACAAAATGAAATCATGAAATGAATTTTGCTTTTAGTTAAGAGAGTTGAGAATTAAGAAACTTGAACTTCAACTGTCCTGTATAGACTGTGAAAACGAGGAATGCTTATGTAGTCAAACTGTTAATGAAGGTATGCAAAGATAAACACAATCTGTAATTGTAAAAATAAAACAAAAGTTCTATAAGATAAATAAGTATATGTTTTTGTATCCCTGATCTAAAGAACATGCATGATGTGTGTGTTTACATTTGACTATGTCCCAGAAGAGGCCAGTCAAATGTTTTATGTTCAGCACAGCTCTTCCTTTGGTTGATTAGCTTTGTGATCCATTAAGTGGCTTCATCCCCTCAGCAGGGAGTATGTGCCCTCCACCCTACACTCAGAGGATTAGGGGAATCCCTGAGACATCATCAAAGGAGCTCCAAGGTTAAAAGTGCAGACGGCTTTCTATGAAATGTCAGCAAAGAGTGCAGCACTTCTGCTGAACACCTGATTTCAAAAGCAGAAACTATATCAGGTCTGCAACAATATACCACTCTGATATTATATCTATTCAGAACATGTGCAGAGAAAAAAAATCACTTATTTTATATGGTTGCTCTATTGTTTTGTTCAATCTGAAAATGTTAAAAGTACAAGACTTATAGTCTTGTATTTTCCAGACTATAAGTCCATCTGGAGAATTGACTTATAGTCAAAAAGGGAAAAATATATTTAATTCACACTGGAGTTGTATTCATTTAAAAATTGTCAAACGTGAGGGGGATCTTGTCCAGTATGAGCTGAGATGCTGCTGCAGATCATAATGTTTAATCTTTGGTTCATGTCCATCAGTATGAATTAACATTTAAACATCTGTCAAAAAATGTGTAATGAAAATAATAATAATAATAAAAAAAAAGTTGCACCTGACTGTAAGTCGCAGGACCAACCAAACTATGATAAAAAGTACAGCTTGTAGTCTGGAAAATACATTCTTGGTTAAATATGAAAAACTAAATGTAACATTTTACTCTTTTGGTTAAATAAAGGCATCCATGTTTACATGATAAGCAATACACTCATCATTCCTGTCTATAAGTAATGTTTCTTGGAAAACTTTCAGTTATGCTGAAAATATAAAAAATTTGAGCACAGTATCAGAAGCTGCTCAGGGACCAACAGCTTCTTTACATAAATTTAATATTTTTTATATATATTAATCTGAGTTTTGTTTTTAGGAATACTGCAAGTAGGTGTATGTAAATGATGTACATAATTGGATTTGCTTTCTGATGTACATCTTTATCAAAGTACAAATTCTTCAAAGAAAGGAGCATTTCTAAATGCAAAATCAAAAAAGTATTTAATTTTATACTTCTGCTTGGTTACTCTATAATTAATAAAGTTACAAATAAATATAATTCCAGTAATTCTTCTTTGCTCAAAACACATTAAGTTAAATCTATATAAGGTTTTATTATTATTTTTTTCTTATAAGTTAAAGTTTGTGGAGCCACGTAGTTTGAATCAAGAAAAAAATGTGTGAAGCTGCGAGAGCACAAGTTTCATTTCAACACTCCCTCAGCAAGCACAGACAAGGTGTGAATGTGGCATGAAATGAGGTACAGAAGCAGGGCCAATTGATATTTAATTAATGTTAGGCCTGACTGGAAGGACTGGGCTCATCTGCTGTATGTCTTATCCAATATTCATCATTTACAAACAGGCTCCTGACCATGGCAAACTTCTCCTACAGTAAAAGACATCTGTGTGAGACACATGCTTGTGGTCCAGAAGTATAAAAGTTTAAGTCAAAGCAATGAAGAAATTAAATACTGACGAAATAAAATAATGTCGGGATAAAGATTTCCATTAAAAAAAGCCTTTGTAATTTAATTTAAAATATTTATAAGTAACCTTTGCTGTTTTGAAAGCAAAAAAATGATAAGTACACCTTTTCTCTTTTATTAAACTTATGTTTTATTAATGAACATACACTACAGAGATTAATCTGTTACTAACCGAAACTAAAATGAGAAGATATATGTTTGAAGGACTGACATAAGAGGATAGGATTCATGTTAACCCTTTTTGCTATACTGAGAACAAGGCATTAAAAAAAGAAGAAAGTGTATTTTCAAAATATTATTTGAACACAAGTATTGTATGAAAATATAAAACATCAACTGGTATAGACCTACCATTCATCAAAAGTCTTAGGTTTGATAAATTAGACATGGCAGATAGTAACTACCGCAATTTCCGGACTATAGAGCACACCCGATTATAAGCCGCACCCAGCACATTTTAAAGGAAAGACCATTTTGTACATATATAAGCCGCACATGTCTATAAGCCACATGTGCCTACATACAGACGGTACACAGAAAGAGTTTGCAAAGTTTTAGTAATATACCTTAGCTTTTCTTTCCAAACAGTGCCTGTGACGCGGCAGTAACACAGCAGCAACACGGTAGTAGCACAGCACTAACAGGGCTGGTTAAAAAAAAAACATACCGGTGAGAGCCGTCTTCATCTTCCTCCTGAGCACAGAGACGTGTTACGTTACATTAAACTTGTGTCTTCCTCTACACATATATTCCACCTGTCTCACTCTTACCTTTTCTGCTCGAGCGCCCCT
>CAEFZY010017218.1:0-20232 GCA_903066815.1 Brachyrhaphis roseni | reverse complement strand
CCATTGACCTGATTGGTCAAAGTCCATTTATATTGAATAACAACATAGTATGTAGTTATTTTTGCAAATATGCTACATAAGACTAAAAGCCCACCTGTCTGATTGATAATAACTGGAGCATTGATCAACATATTTGATGTGTATTGATGATTTTGATGGTGTTTATTGGTTGTTTTCATAATTGGTGACTCTGATGTGTTTATGATGTGAAGCTCGTTAAACTGCCTTAGCAACAAAGCATGTTGGGTAATAATTAACTACATTTACTCAATTACATTGATTTGAGTACTATTAGAAGTATTTTTACTGCACTGTACTTTTTACTTTTACTTGAGTAATTTGTTTATGAAGTATTTCTACTCTTACTTCAGTAAAATTTCTGGATTTTTTTACCCATTGAATGAAAAACAAACATGTTTTAACCAAAAATTCACCAGCCAGACACACACCTGCAGCTTTTGTTAAAGTTTCATAAGAAAAAAACTGATTTGGAAAAAAATAATTTGCTTGATTTTGATATTTTTTGTAACTTATATAAATTATTGTAATTGATGGATGGATGAATAACTTGATCAGTTACTCAGTACTTGAGTAGACTTTTTTTTACCAAATACTTTTTTTTTGTGTACTTTCTTGGACGGCTACTTTTTACTTTTACTTAAATAAAAATATCAAAGTAGAGCTAGTTTTACTTGAGTATAACTTTGAGTTTAACTCTCTGTCAGGTTGCAACCTGAACTCTTTTCCAGCTGTTTTTACTTCTTACTTACAAACTAGAACCAAATATCAGCAGCAGAAAGCAGCGTGTCACACAGGCGGGTTCCTCATGAGGTAAAGGAAGAACAGGATCGTGTATCACGGAGCGCTCACTCACATTTCACATTCACTAAATCCACTCGGTAATCTCCTTATGTGTGTGACATGGTTTTATCAGAGGAAGTTGTGGAGGTAGCTGTCGGGGAATTTGATGCCAGTTCCCTTGTCAGAGCCACTTCGGTTTGCTCGCCGTCACTCAGCTGGCTGTGCCCCGAGGGGCCGCTGACAGGAGCGCATTCTGCAGGCAGAGGGATGGCGGCGGCGCTCTTACTTCAGACGCACAACCTGCCGCCACGCATTAGAAAGGTATTCATGAACGCTCTGCCCGTGGCTTGTGGAAGCAGTCTTTGATCAAATAAGCGGCATTGATTTTGCCGAGTCGAGGCCTGGCTGCTGTATGCGTATTGATCGTGTCCTTCTTTGACATGTCAGACAGGGGGTGAGCAGTAATATGAAAAATGGCCACCCTCTCTGGTGGATCACAGCATGCAGGGAACCCTGCCATCATCGCAATGCTTTCTGCCTGGTTGTACTGCTGTGTTAATGTTAAACTGTGCTGTCTGGTGCAGCAGTGCAAAAAGTTTCAATCTCTACTACAACGCTTTAGACTTTCTTACAGTCTTTTATGTGGTTGTGAAAAATAGATTTACAGTTTCTTTAGTACAAACATTTTACCTCAACATGACGCCATATTGTGCAACATAAGAGCAAAATGGCCACTGAAAAGAAAATCTGGCTTTAATCTCAGGATTTAAACTTTTTTTCTCAAAATTTTGACCTAATCTTTTGAGATCGAGTGCTTATATATTCTGAGAATAAAATCAGAATTTTGACAAAAAAGGTCAGAATTTTGAGATTAAATTCAGAAATATGAGATTGAAGAGAAAATTTTGAGAGAAAAAAAATCAGAATATTGAGAATGAAGTCAAAATTCTGAGAAAAAAGGACAGAATTTAGAGATTAAAGTCAGAATTTTGAATTTAAAGTCTGAATTCCAAGGGGGAAAATAATCTGAATTATGAGATTAACATCAGAGTTCTTTTTTCCTCAGTGGTCCAAATCCTTTTAATTTTCTAATATCTAAAAACAACATATTCAAGAAACAAAGACAAGACACTGACTTGACCCTGTTTAAACTCCAAAGTTTTTCTACTTTTTTTTTTTCAACTCTCCAAGACACTTCATAGATCCCAAAGGGAAATTAAATATTGTTGTAATTAATTTAATTGTAGAGTTATTGAAGATAATAATGCCTGTGGACAGGAAAGATCTCCTGTAGCAGTCTGAATAACTTTCTAAGTCTCTTATTTTCGCTTTAACAAACCATTTCTAAGTCCAAACTGGAGAACCAAATCCGGAGCAGGAGACCACGCTAAACATGGCCGCCGCTAGCTGACAGAGCTGTCCTCTGTGTCCACATGTCTCTAAGCAAAAGAGACGGTTGAAAGGAAACCCCACCTTTGTGGCGATCTAGAATTTCTGCAAGTAAAGAAAATGAAAGGATGTGTCGGACCCAAAAAGGCCCTTTGTCCCGACTTCTGAAAGCTGGCAGACTCTCTGGTGGTTTACAACCGTACAACTTTAATTTCTCTCCTCCCTTTCGCCCGTCCTAATATCCCCTCTTAGATTAAAATAGGTCATAAAAATCTAAGAGACTTTCATCTTGACATCTGGGAATTAAACAGACTGTTGAAGTTTTTTAGAACTTTTCTCAGGTTTTGTTCCAAGAGAAAAAAAGTGTTTGTCCTTCTTCTATGAATACTGCTTAGCTGGGAAGAACTGACATTATTTGGCTCTTATCAAACTTCATTTATTCTCCAGTAAACTGTTTCCACTTTGTTGCATTGATTTTCAAAATGATAAAAACAAAACACGTTGCAAAAACAAGTCACAAATTTGCGAGAAAAGAAAACTCAGAAATTTGAGATTACGCTCAGAAAAATTCTTAAAAAAAAGAAGAAAAAACAAGTGGAAATTTCTGAGATTAGTCTCAATATTTCAGAGTTTTCTTTTCTCGCAAATTTGCGACTTTTGGATCTCAGAAATTTCCAAGTCAGAAATTTTCTTTAAAAAAAAAAAATAATTCTGACATCCAAAAGTCACAAATTTGCTAGAAAAAAAAAATTGAAATTCAGAAATTAAATAAAATAAATTATTTAAAGAAAAAACTGTGGAAATGTTCTGATCTTATAAAGTTGAATATTTTTTAATTTGGAAATGTTCTGAGTTTTTACTCAGAAATGTTAAACTTTTGGAAAATTTCTAAAAGTCTAAAACTGGAAGTAACGTTTCATCAAGTTACTTTGTGTTAAGTAAAAAATTACTACTATTAGTAAGTTTTGACTTGAATTATTTCACCTATAAAATGTGAAAATGTATTGTTTTAAGTGAATTAAGCTGCCAGTAAAATTAGCACTTTCTCATTAATGTAAAGTTTTGTTTTTTCTTAAAACAAACTCCTATATCTTGCTGAAAAGTTGCTTGTAAGTTAGTTTTGTCTTATTTCAAGTGTACCAAGATGTTTCTACTAGAAACAAGCAAAAATACTTTTGTAGTGGATCTAATTTTCTCCTTCAACAGTGTAATTTTTCACTCCCTGAAAAGGTGAAATTCATGCTTCAGAAATGAAAATCTGCAGAAGTCCAAAAGGAAAGCAGAAAAAACCTTCAGAAAGCCTGAGAAAATGCAAACCAAGACCAATTTACAAGATAAAATGCTTTGCAGCAGTAGATGCAACTTTTTTCTCAACACTCTTTGTGTATCAGACTCAAAAATACGAAACCTCAAACAAACCTGGACGTTTGAGAGTAATTCAGCCTTCAGTCTGAATCTCTTGTGGGTCTCTGTGGTTTGCTGTGCCGGAGAAATGAAAGCAGGCCTCTCTAATAACAGCGAATTTAATACCAGTCGCTTAATGAGAGTGCCCTGTGTTTGCTCTAGGCTCATATCCGCAGCAGCAGAGGGAGAGGAAGAGGTGAGGAAAGGATGAAGGAGGGAAATGTAGTTAAAATCCCCCATTACCATCACCTCCAGGGCAGGCATGCACGCTCCCCAGGCGGCGGTCTGTACGCGGAGAGTGTGTTGTGGCGAAGGGACGAGATGTGCGTCCTTGCCTGCGCACAGCTGGAGTTCCCAGGATGGCAGCATGTTCCACCATTAGCAACAAACAGAAATTGCTGAGGTGCTTATTAGAAAACAGCACGACGTTTGAGATCAGATGGGAAACGTTCTGTTACATTAAGAAAAATAAAATAAAAAATACGAGGAGCCCTCAGAGTGGACAGGAATGACAAATGAACTGGACAAGTAGATCAATTCAACACTACTTTATATAATCTGACGGAGGGCGAGAAATAAAGGATCAGAAAATACTCATTCTGAGATTATCAATTGTCAAAATTGGTTTACTTATTCTTCAGCTTAATTTTGTTTGGTCAAGAACTTAATTTCTCCTGACATTTTCTGGTATATAAGTTATGTTACGCTTTTTTTTCTGTTGCTGTTGGTAACTGTAAATATATTTAAAAAAAAGAAGCAAATTTGAGAATAATCTCAGAAATTTTCTAGAAGAAAAAATGTGGGAACTTTCTGAGCCCATAAAGTCAAAAACTCTGACTTTTTCTAGAAAATTCTTAACTCAATCGCAAAATTTCTGAGATTTCTCTCACAAATTTTAAACTTGTTTTGAGATTAGAAAAATTTTCAGAGATTAATCTAAAAATTTATGATTTTTTTTCCCACATATTTTTTACTTTCAGAGCTCAGAAATATCCAAAACGTTTCTAGAAAAATTTGTGAGTAACTTCAAAATTTCTGAAATTTTTCTCAACATTTTGAACTCTGAGAAATTTTAACTTTTTTCTCAAACGTTTCAGAGATTAATCTCAAAATTTCTTCCTTTATTGTCATCTCTGTGTTTTGAGTATTATAACATTAACATTTTATACTAATTAAATTATATATAGGGGTTTCATGTGTAACTTTGTATATATTTTTTAACTTATAATTAATGTTGTGCATTAATTTTACAACAATTGTTAACTGTTCATTGGGAACTACTGATCTGTAGTTAGTTTAGGTTTAGTTTTTGTATTTTATTGAATGCTTAAGGGCATAAATGGCGGACAGATGTGCCTGTTTTGAAGTCTGAACCTGAGACAAACAAATAGTTACATATATATGATGCAAATTTACATCATTACAATACATAAATCTATGGTAGAGAAAACAATAATAATAAAAGATCTTCTAGTTTAGTTGTGAGAACAGTTTTGAGACAGTAAAAAACAATTAACCGGCAATCCTTCAGCAATTAGCATCTCTGTCACACCAGCGAACAAAACTAAACAAAAACAAAGCCTTGCAATCGTCTCAGCGTTAATAGTCTGTGTTTTTCCCCTGAGTGTTTACTAAACAGAGTGATTGCGGTGGAGATTTGAATATTTAATAACAGGAAGAAACCGGAGAGGGGATCGTCTGGGGAGAACAACAATCCGTTTGGACTCACCGGGCAAATGAAGGAAACTGGGTTGAGCTCAGTAAGTTTGTCCCCTTGGAATTAATGAATTTTAAATGAATTTTAGAGAAAAACAATAAATCAGCTTCAAAACCTCTGCCTTGGAACTCATTCTCTGCTCCAAATAGAGACAAAACACCTTTTTATTTTACAGTGCTGGTATGCAGAAGAGACCGGACAGATCAGGCTTGAAATAACTCTGAGGTGGGAAGAAACATTTATTCTCAAACCCGCTTTTCCTTTGGGCCACGTGCATTTTTGACTCAATATCTCTCTCAATTCAACACATCCATCATCTCGTTCACTTAAAGGGCTTTAACTCACCCACGCATGGAAATTAGGTTTATCTTGCAGAAAGAAATAATAAAATCAGAAAGTACATGAGGTTTAAAGTTCTGTTTGGGCTTCGTAAAGTCTGTGCACCTATTAAAACATCAAAAACAACACCAGAGCATGACCTCAGCAAATTGGAGGAACACTTTGTATATGTAACCTCGGCCCATAAAATTGCAAGTTTCCATAGAAACGGTTCAGTTATTTTTTAATTACAGGATGTGAAATTGTAACCCAACAAACACAAGTAGAGTTCAAGCATCGTCGTGTTTTAAAAGTTAAACTTAACTTTTAATAAGCAAATTTAGTTCATGGACCGCAAGATTAGGCTGTAAATAAAGTTAGATAAAATCAAAGCTAAACATGAAGGTTCTGTGTAAAATATTTCAGAAGGTATCCAATTAATTTCCCATTTTCTCAGACAAAGTCAGTGTATCTAATTACTTGTTCTTTTGTATTCCACCTGTTTTATTGTATACAAAAATAAGACGTTCACATTTTGTCTTTGTCAAAGTGACACAAAGTGCCATTTTACAGCACAATTAAGTTACTGTTACATTCAATTGTTATTAAAATGCTGGATATATCAAACATAACTTAGCAATTTGATGGCTTGAAATTAAGCCTCTGTCTCTTTAAGAACTTCCTGCTCTTTCCAACATGCTGCCTTCAGGAAGTCAAGTTTGTTTTTTGTTTTTTTTTAACTGCTTACAATCGTTTTTATTAGTGTTGGATTGGGAAATCGTTTATATGATGAGCTCAGTAGACACGCCAGGTGTTTACTAACTGCTGCTGCCACTAGTCTGGAGGACTAGCGACAGCAGTTGCCATGGAGATTAAAGGATTTCTCAAACATGCATGGAAGAGTCAAAGCAACACTACAGGTATATTTTTGATGTAAAGCTCAAAATAGTAAATTTTACGTAATTTACATTGATATCATAACATTTTAATACATTTACAAGTATTGACCACGTATTGCAACGTCGGAAATGAGGATCGGGAGTATTTTACAGAGCAACTGAAATTGTTTTCTAACGTTGTTTTTTCCAGTTTGTTCATGGCTCCTACTTGTTCGAGTCGAGATAATTTGTCTGTGATCGTAACACATCTGGTTGGAGCTCATAGATAGCAGGATTAATAAAAACAGGAAGTAGATAGCTGAGAAACCGACCTGTACCTCCTCCCTCCTGACCTGTTGATCAATTGACCGACTTCACCTGAATTCACGCCACATGATTTATATTAATGTCATAAACAGCGTTTCCCCTTCAACCGGAGCGGCATTAAAAACGTACAGAAGACGAGATGCTAGCCGGTTTTTTCCATACATGCTAGGCTACATGATTGTCTCCATGGTTAGACGCTACATTCCCCATGGTGAAATATTTGATATGTTTCTAATCATACGTACTTGTAAAGTGTATGAACGTTAGTCATCTTACCTTGTA
This sequence comes from Brachyrhaphis roseni, assembly GCA_903066815.1. Classification (NCBI taxonomy): domain Eukaryota; kingdom Metazoa; phylum Chordata; class Actinopteri; order Cyprinodontiformes; family Poeciliidae; genus Brachyrhaphis; species Brachyrhaphis roseni. The sequence continues at coordinate 13,116 of CAEFZY010017218.1, read as the reverse complement.
AACAGTGTTCGCTGTAAATCCACGGTTACACCGTCGGCTGCCATCCATAGCCGCCGTATCTTTCCTCGCTAAAAGTTATAAAATAAAATGACAAGTTTGGTTTGCATGCCGACCGCACAGCACCCTAAGACAATTTTTAAAGTGAAATCAACTAAATAGAAGCGATATTTAGTTACAGATGTCTGATTTTAGAGGCATTGGTTGTTTTGACGTCCGTCATGGCGGAGTGAGCGGAGCCTGAGAGCGTGACGTCACGTTGTGTCCTAGGAGACAACGTTCACATTTTAATAACTACTGACGGGCCACAAAATTCATAAAATATAAAACAGATTTTTTTTTGGTGATTTAGTTTTCTTTTACCTGATAAATAAAGAAAACTTTTATGAAATCGGTATATTATTGATCATTAGGTAAGGTAATATATAGTACAGTTTCAGCAACAAGGCAGTTCAAAGTGCTTTACATGAAATAGAAGGAAATACAGACAAAGCAACAAAACTAAAAGAAAGACACAAAAAGGTAAAACTAGATATTGGTTCCCCATGTTTAATAAGAATAATAGTCGATCATTTATAAACTAGTAGGGGTTTCTCTGGATTCTTGTTCTGATAAAACTAAATGTTGGTTCTCCAAGTTTGGAGATCAGTGAGGTATGAAACTAGATGTTGGTTCCAGTTGTTCTAGTTTGAGTTCTAGATTTGTACAATATAAAGCTAAATGTTGCTTCATGTTTCTAGATCATCAGTTGCTTTCTGTTTTGTTGGCCAAATACTTTACCATTCTTGATTTGTGTTCAGCCGCCAAAAAAAAACAAAAAACTTCAAGGTCCACAAATGGGCCCAGACTCTCACGTTGGACACCGCTGTGCTAAATGATTTATATACTGGGGACTAACCTCATGTTGTCTCGTCCAGTTAAAAAAGAGAAATTGGTTCTTTTTTAAAACAACAAACCCAAAAGCACATTATTTTAACCATCCTGATGCTAACACTCGCTGCAGGAACCCGCAGTGGACCGGGTCGGGTCTGGCTCCCAGGTCAGAGGTCATCTCCTCCTGGCCCTCTGTCGCCATCTGCTCCATCCAGAAGGCCTGACCCACTGGGAAGCAGGAGGGAGACGACCCGTGAGATCCAGCTCAGAGGAAGGAGGGGTTGCAGGTGGTGCAGGGAGCAGAAAGGCTGGAGGTGTTGAAAGCGCTGGGAGCGGTGTAGCTGCAGCTCGGTGGCAGCGCACGCCTCGGGGGACGGTGCACAGGTGTCTGCTACCTGTCCACCTCTGACCAAAGCCATCTGCTGCAGGGAGAGTCGGAAAAGGCAAGAGCCAAGGATCAGAATCCTGAGAGAAAAAACAAGAAAGATCCAATTCTGTGTTCTGCATTTAAACTTTAATTAGTATTTCATATTGTACTCAAGCACGTCTGTTTTTCTAACAAGGCAGGGTAATTGAGGAAGGTAATTGAGAATGGAAGGAAATAACATTAATGATGCAAAGAGTAGGTGAGAGAATGAGCGAATGAGAGAGCGATTTTATTCTTTCTGCATGGATATGAGAGTTTAATTGGAAGCTGCGATTTCAGCCAGGTAGATTTAGGTGCTGCTGCTGACGCAGGGAGTTCAGGCAGAGAAAAAAAATAACATTTCTTTCCTGAAATGAAAGATAGAGCGAAACAAAAAAAAAAAAGAATGGGTCGGGTACTTCATCTGAGCGCTGCTCTCTCCTCTTTGACAAATCCTACAGCAAATGAAATACACCACAGAGATGACAACATGGATTTATCACAGCGCTGCACGTTGCTTCTGATCGCTCTTCCACTGGCATTATAATTGGCACTTGAAGAATGTGCGATGAAGAAGCCCAAGGACACAGACGACGCAGATCCAGACGTCTGCTCAGCTCCAATAACGGACCGAGAGGGTGTGGTGTTGAGGCTAACCGAAGAGCAGAGCTTTACCCCGGATTTACACAGGCTAACCGCTCCAGCTGAAGCTCGACGACATCAGAGGCTTCACATCACGTGTGTCAAACTCAAGGCTCGTGGGCCAAATCCGGCCCGCCGTAGCTTTTTATGTTGCCCTGTAGATTCTGGACTAAACGCTAAGTGTGCTTATATCAATAAATCAATGCAGTTATCAATCAAATCAATGCAGTTTTGATCTGTTTACTAATAAATTATATCAGAAAAAACAGTTCAGTTCTCTAGTTTCTTGAGAATTATCGTGGAAATTGACGCAATACCTACAAATCCCGGCACTAATACATAATTGGGAATTTATTGCAGATTTTTCTCAAAAATTGTCAAAAACTTTCTTACTTGTACTAAACAGCTGCCTTGATCAGCTTTAATTGATGTCAGATTAAAGTCCATGATCTAAATAAAGTCGCATTAACCGTCATAAATAGGCGCAATTATTTCCAAATTAGCTAATTAACTTTGATTTTTATTGCAAAAAATTACAAAAAGTATCACAGAATCCTGGAGGGACTGAAAAGATGTTCAATAATATTATTACATTTTAAGAATTCATTGATATTCTAAACCAGCGGTGTCAAACTCATTTTGGTTTTGGGCCAAATCAAGATCATGAAAGCTCTTAAAGGGCCGGTTGTGCCAGAATGTATTGATACAACCTGTTAAAATATCAATAAACTCTTAAAAATAAATCCAGGATTTTGTGATACTTTTTGTCATTTTTTTGTAATAAAAATCAAAGTGTTTCTGGTACTAATCTGGAAATATTTGCGCTTATTTATGTCAGTAAATGTGACTTTTTATTTCTCACTGTATAGATCATGGACTATTTTGCGTGAATTTCCACAATAATTCTCAAGAAACTGGAGGAACTGATTGATATAATTTAGCAGTAAACAGATAAAAACTGCATTGATTAGATTGATAACATGATATTTAAGCTCATTTAGTGTTTAGTCTAGAATCCAGAGGGCCACATAAAAAGCTGCGGCGGGCCGGATTTGGCCCACGGACCTTGAGTTTGACACATGTTTAATCAATACATTCTGGCCCTTTAAGAGCATTCAGGATCTTGATTTGGCCCAAAGTGAGTTTGACGCTGCTGGTTTGAGCGTCTCTTTCAGACACAACGTTGGTTTTCAAGGTCAGCTTTGTTCATACATGAAGCAAACGAGTTTCCGACTTACAGAAAGACAGAAAGCTGAATAACTTCATAACTACCAAGGTGATCCGAATTACTTTCATCTGCAGCCATTCAAACTGCAAGCGTAGCAGTTATATACAATTTATCACATCATGGCTGCAGACATCATCAAAATTTGTTGAGGAGCTGGAAGCTGTCGGGGGTGTTCGCTGAATGACAGGACTTTCACTCACTCCACCCATTAACACAGACAGTATTTCATCAGTTTCTGCAAAGAATGAGAAACTACTTTTTATGGTTTTGTTTTTTACCCCAGTTGCAGATATTTCCATATAAATAAATGTGATTTAAATAAAACGAAACATAAGCCACAAGTTGCCATTTAAGGTTTTTATTTGCCATTTTAAATCTGCTTTCATTTTATTGAACGTGAGCCATGAAGTGCCGCTGAATAAAAATATCGCCCTTTTATGGGACGTAAACCAATTTAAAATGAAAAATATAGATCCATTACTTGTTTATTTTTATGTTCTGACTATCTGTGGATTCCTAACATTAAATTTAAAGGGGACTTTCTATGGAAAATTCACATTTTTGTACTTTCATTTGGGTTTCTCAGCTTCTAAAAACACCCAGCCGTTTTGTTGGAAGTACATTTATGTTTTTTGCTAAACAAAAAGTGAGCCGTTTCAAAAACCTCCAGAATGTAACGTCACAAATCATCAGAAACTGCCCGTCGCCTAGCAACTAGTGAAGTCCAACCCGTTACTTAGCAACCCAAGCTGAGTTGCAACACGTTTGGTTCTGTATGAAAAGACAAGAGCCTTGCGTCCTGAAACCACCTATTGCATTCTTGTTGGTTGTGCAGGAGGCTCCACTTCTGCTTTTCAAAGATAGCACAGTTGTGTAATTGCGTTTCTGTTTGCAGCTATTTTAATGTGTTAGCATAAACGTTGAGTTTGAGGACGTGACCAGCAACAGTTTATGTGGATTTAAAGTGACAAAAATATATATATATATAAAAAAATAAAAGTGTTTGTGGTATTAATTTGGAAATATTTGAGCTTATTTATGAAGGTAAATTAAACTTTTTATATACATTATGGGATCTATTCTGACATCAATTAAAGCTGAGGCAGCTGTCTAGTACAAGTAAGAAAGTTTTTGACAATTTTTGAGAAAAATTGGCAACAAACTCCAAATTATGTATTAGTGCAAAAAAAACTGCAGGGATTTGTTGAGTTTATGTGAATTTCCACAATAATTCTCAAGAAACTGGAGGGACTGATTGATATAATTTGCCAGTAAACACATATAAACTGCATTGATTTGATTGATAACATTTTTAAGCACACTTAGTGTTTAGTCTAGAATCCAGAGGGCCACATAAAAACCTGCGGCGGGCCAGATTTGGCCCAAGGGCCTCGAGTTTGACACATCCTCTAAAACAACTCAAAATGGCCAGAACTGATCAGACTAAAATCTAAGAATCATTCAGTCCAGGTGTAAGTCTGGACTGACACCTGGATGTAGAGCAAATGATTTCTGAAAGTCCTCAACCAGACAAATATTCAGTTTTGACTATTATTTAGTCAGTGGAAGTAAATCAACTTTTCTCAGTCATGAAGAAATCCAGGAGCATAATATCAATCTGCCGCCCACTGCTGCTGCTGTCAGATCGATCACAGCACAAGTTATGCCCATCCAGGCCTGTTCTGACTGAAAGTCTGCTGTGCTCATTTAAAGTCCAAATCGATCAGCAACAATAACGTCAAGTTAGGACAAAATATCAGAAAAATACAGCCTTGTAATTTGGAGCTCTGGCAAGATTCAGCTTCACAGGAAGAAGCTTGTTTCAGGGTTTAAATTAAACGCTTGATTGGAAAAAACATCATTTTCTCTTAATGTGACCAAATAGCAGGCAGGTCAGAAAACCTGCTGATAGGTACTATAAGCTTTTATCATTTTAAAGCTCAATAAAAAGTTTGACACCGATAACTGGAACAAAATCTAGATTTTAGTCTACTTTCCTCTTTATGTGTTCCAATATTCGCAAACCTAGTAAATTACATTTATTCTCTCTTTTTATCAACAATTTGAGACAGAAGGAAGATGTTTGTTCAATGCTTTATACCATGTGCCAAACTCGAGGTCCGTGGGCCAAATCCGGCCCGCCGTAGCTTTTTATGTGGCCCTCTGGATTCTAGATTAAACACTAAATATGGTTAAATATCATGTCATCAATCAAATCAATGCAGTTTTTATCTATTTACTGCCTAATTATATCAACAAGTCCCTCCAGTTTCTTGAGAATTATCGTGGAAATTACATAACTGCAGACTTCTTTCAAAAATGTTCAAAAACTTTCTTACTTGTCCTAAACAGCTGCTTCAGCCTTAATTGGTGTCAGATTATAGTCCATGATCTATATAAAAAGGTACATTTACTGCCATAAATAAGATCAAATATTTCCAAATTAATGCTACAAACACTTTGAAAAAAATCACAAAAAGTATCACAAAATCCTGGAGGAACTAAAAAATGCTCAATAATATTTAATTTTAATAATTAATTGATATTTCAACAGTTTGTGATCAGGTTTTATCAATACATTCTGGCACAACCGGCCCTTTAAGAGCTTTCATGATCTCGATTTGGCCCAAAACAAAAATGAGTTTGACACCAGTGTTCTATACATTATTTCCAGTATTTTCTTATATACAATGTCTTATCATAGCCCACTTTATTAATAAGTCTACTAGCTTTATATAAATTATCTGAATTTGGGATTTTTATCATCCACATAACCAGAAATAAAGGCTTAAGATATTCCAGTCTATGTGTGATGAATCTATATGCTGTGTGAGTTTCACTTTCTGATATGAGTGACAAAAAATATTGAACCTTTTTGAAGCTGTATGCGAAATACAAAGCAGGGCTGCACTGAAACATCCCCCTGTATGAGGGAGGCCTTCAGCAGACTCAGCGCTGTCCCTGTCCGCTGCCGTCCGCCTGTGGCCTTGGGAAAAAAGCAAAACGTGAGTCCACTTCCCAAACACAAATCTGGAGTATTCATGCCAAACGGTTGCAGGCTGTGCTTCAGGCTCTCGGTGAAGCTGGACCTCCACTCCCATGCAATCTCTCAATTTCGATCCTGTCGCATCTGCCTGCTAATAGCTGATCCGACGCAGCAGTAACTCAGTGTTAATGGAAAGCGCAGTGGTGTTAGAGTGCATTTTAAATCTTAACCAACATGACAGGATTATTGGTAAAAACATGCGTCAATCAATCAGATACTCTAGTTTCTTCTGATTCACAAAAATCAACATCTTTGTGAAACTAGTACTTTTTCATCAATATTAAGGAATTATTTACCTAAAACAAACCTCCATTTCTTGCTAAAATATTCCCTGTAAGTTAGTTTGTCTTATTTCAAGTGTACTGAAACTAGATTAAAATTACTTGGTAAGATTTTGTGTTTTTGCAGTGTATAACTATGTTGTAATTTTTAGAATTGGTGTAACTTAATAAAATGTTTTTCCTGCTATTTTTGTTGGTTTTTATGTTGATTTCACGTCTATAGCTGGTTTAGTCCAAAGTGGTTGATGGGTAATTTCAGGTGGTCCAGTTTCTTTTCTCACAGGGAAAACTCCAGCTAATAATTTTTCACGATATTTTCTGACAGATAGAGTTAATATCTGAGGGGCCAAGAGCCTCCCAGGGGGTGGGCAGTGCTGCTGCCAGGCATGGCTGCTTGCATCCAGTTTTTCCACCACCACCAAACGCCTGCTGTGCCACAATTAGCAGTCATTAGCAGTTCTGAGGAACCGGGGAGATTGTCAGGGGGTTGCAGAGCAGAGGTAGGGGATAGACTGGAGCGAGCTTACAGCGCTCATCAAGACTGCATCTCCATCCCAGCAAACACAGTTAATTCAATGTCTGTGAATGGTCAAGACTGGAAAAAAACACAATTTCACAGATGCGGTGTCTCCATTGAAGAAGAAACTGAATTAAAATCACATGTGTATAAGTTTGTTAAAAAAAAAAAGTGCCATCATCCTCCTACCATTTCCTGTCGTCTTCTTCATCTTTTCAGTCAGTTGTAACATCCAGTTGCTGATCACATGACAAAAAGCCTTTTGTGAAATGCATTAGTTTGGATGAAGCTAAAAAACAAAACACCTTGTTTAAGCACAAAAACGTATCAAAAAATGTTGCATTTCTGTGAAGCAAATTTCTTTTTTAAAATTCCAAACTGCATAGTTATCTGGTCAATGGAAATGCAGCTACTGATTAAAAACAAAAGAATCAGTGAAAGTACATGTAACAGACAGAAACTGATGAGATGGAGTATTTCACACAAGCTGCAGTAACACTGACCCTAAAGTCATGATCAACAAGCGGATGTCACTACTGGCGGAAAAGACGAAAAAGAGGACAGTCAGTTGTAGGAGGATGTTTTTTCTAAATGACTTATTCACATATCAGTTTAGGTGAAAAACAACAATATAAGTGCTCACACCACAAAAACACAATTTCACACCACAATTGTGGAAGTGTGTTTTTTTTTTCAGAATATTGCCAAAGTTTTGCTGACGTTTGTGATAGAAATGTAGCTACAGTCTAGAAATCTACAAAGATGTATTGTTAGGAAGAGGTATCACTCTAACACGTTTGTATTGGTAATATAGATCTTGAAAAGCCATCAACACTGAAAAACACAAAATTTTACCAAGTATTTTTGGTCTAGTTTCTAGTGCAAATATATTAGTAAACTTGAAATAAGACAAACTAACTTAGAAGTAACTTTTCAGCAAGATATTGAGACTCATTTTAAGTAAATAATTGTTTAAAATTGGTATTAATATTTTGCTTATAACAAGACATTTTTCCTGTTTAAGTTAATTTATCTGCCAACACTTTTTCATCAATATGAAAAAAATATTTACTTAAAAACAAGCCTCTATATCTTGCTGAAAAGTTACTTCTAAGTTAGTTTGTCTTATTTCAAGTGTAAAAAGATATTTAGACTAGAAATTAGACCAAAAATACTTGGTAAGATTTTGTGTTTTTTTGCCTAAAGAAGCGAACAGATAATAAGAGCAGGATGAACACGAAAGGTTCTCATCCTTAGCAAACCCTGATGCCTGTTGTAAAAGATAAAGTCCAACTCCATGGACGTATAGAGCGAAGAGTGGCTGTGAAGACGACTTTGATGCATTGATGGAGGCAGAAGCAAAGTAACCTCTTTGGTTTTTATGGCAGGAGAGTGGCAGCTTGTCCTTTGCCTCAGCTCTCCCCGGGTCTCCGAGCGGCAGGACGGCACCATCTCATCTCCCCCGCTGTGATTTGTGCGTCCGATCACAGAGGCGGCCACTTTCACAGCTGCTACATTGTCAGGGCTAAGCGGGATGTGGCATGTGGAGCCACTGCTGTGTGTATTTCTCTGCGTGTTTGTGTGGAGTTGTGTAGCTATCTGTGAAAGGAAGACATTAATTTGCTGTATCATTTCATGCTGGGACAGTCGGCCCCTTCCACACAGACACTTTTTTCCCTTCGCTCTAAAGCTATGGCTCTATAGCTGGCCTGTCTGCCATAATAAACAACCTGCATTGAGAACTGAATTTAAACCAGGGCCATATTGCATATTTCTCTACATGAGTTTGGGGGAGGGGGTTCGGGGAGAGAAACATCAATAAAGATGACACCGTTTAAGAGGCAGACAACCTTTACAAAAGAGCGGTGGGTTTAATGGGCTGATCGCGTGGCTCATAAACCACAGGCACAGTCGACCACAACCAAGAGTCAGCTTCACAAACGACTGCAGCAGAGAAATGATGCAACACTGGATGTTTTTGCATGAGTCAGGAAGATAGTTACAGCTTCAAGAACTCACAGGAACCAGACCCAAATGGTGCAGCGCTGCGTTTGGGTGGATTCTGTTTAAACATTTCCCAAAGTATAATCCTCCAGGTATTTAGAAGTGGACAAACTTTACTTAATTCCTTTAAAAAATAGAGTTGATTCCACAGGAGAAGAAGGCAACAACTTCCAGGTTGAGCACCTGAAGTGATGCGAGGATAAGTTTCTCCCAAAACAATAAGAGTGATAAAGTTTTGAAGTTCAATGCAGACAGTCGGGTTAAAAAGAGACGAGTGTGGAAAATCTAAAAAAAAAAAACAACTAAGGATAATGTGGCTGTATGCAAAAAAACAGCTGCTGGTCTGTGTGTTGATTGGTTGATTGGTTGGTCAGTGGATTGATTGGTTGGTTGGTCTGTGGGTTGGTTGGTTGTCTTTTGACATTAAAAGAGGATGATGTTTCTAGTCAAAAACACTTTTGGCAAAAGAAAATGCTTTAGGCCATTATTTTAGGAAGGTGATGATATTTATACCTTTAATTTATACCTTTTCAAAAAAGAAAAGAATTTGAGGAAAGTAGTGAAACACTATAGAGAAATTCTCTCTCTCTTTTGTTGTGATATGTTGTGAATAATTTAGTAAAGAAACATCTTTTTTAAGTTAAGTTAAAGTCAAAGTTTAACATTATTTCATATCAGTAAGAATATAAAATTAAGCCCTTTACTAAAATATGTTTTCAACTACGTATAAAGTGAGTTTCATTCTATAAATCAAATTATCGACTATGATTGATCTGATTAACTTGTTCAAACATTCCTCTGCTTAAACTTAGACTCCATGTACTTCCGCTGGTTGGAACTGAATGCCGATTAGAAATAAACAGCTTCTCTCTGATTAAAAATTACCCTCTAGAAGTAATAACTTAAATATTCTAACCTTATATGTTATGACTGACAACAAATCCAATAAAAAAATCTGAAGTTAATCAAAAAAGCTAAATAAAATTAAAGTCTGTATATCCAAACCCTGATTAAGCTTATTTGTCTAAGAGCTCCATTGTTGCCCAACTCTACAGGCTAATAACAACAATTATGTTCCTTGTCTCGGGAGAGCGCTTCCATCTGAACTGCAATATAAATGAAGCTCATGAATTTCCATGTGGCGCCGAGCCAAGATAAACAGAAATAATCAACCCCACAAAGAAGCTGGCACCTCAAGATGCCATTAATTGAATATTATTTGGCTATGACAACTTTTATGTAAATCATATGAAAACCAAACACCCTAAAGCACATGTGTCAAACTTAAGGCTCGTGGGCCAAATCTGGCCCGCCGTAGCTTTTTATGTGGCCCTCTAGGTTATAGACTAAACACTAAGTGTGTTTAAATATTATGTTATCAATCAAATCAATGCAGTTTTCTCTGTTTACTGCCAAATTATATCAATCACTCCCTCCACTTTCTTGAAAATTATTTTGGAAATTCACACAAAATCAACAAATTCTAATAAATAATTAGGAGTTTATTGCAGATTTTTCTCAAAAATGTTCAAAAACTTTCTTACTTGTACTAAACAGCTGCCTCAGCCTTAATTGATGTCAGATTACAGTCCATGATCTATATAAAAAGCCACATTTACCGTCATAAATAAGTGCAAATATTTCCAAATTAGAACAACAAACACTTTGATTTTTGTTGCACAAAATCACAAAAGTATCACAAAATCCTGGAGGAACTAACAAGATGTTCAATAATATTTTAATTTTAAGATTCATTGATAATTTAACAGTTTGTGAACAGGTTTTATCAATACATTCTGGTACAACCGGCCCTTTAAGAGCGTTTATGATTTGATTTGGCCCAAAATGAGAGTGAGTTTGACACCGCTGCTCTAAAGGAAGGAAGACATTTTTAACAGCTTTAACTTTCATCAACTAAAACGCATTTTTGTCAAATTCTTCAGTGGGTCGCTAAACGAACAGTGCAGTTAATTGATTTTTAAATAATTAATTTTAAAAAATAAATTCAGCATCTCCAATAATATCGTTTTCAAGCCCAACTTTCAACTTGGGCTCCATTCATCATTTGCCGTCGTTTGTTCAAGGTTAATTACTGCATCGGAAAGAGAGAGCAGATTGTTTCCTCGCTCAGGGTCGGCACTTTACGAAACATACTCTGGGCCTTGAAAACAATTTGCTTGAGAATTTTACAAATCAGCGATCACTGCATAAACTGTAATAATAAAACAGGAAATGGTGGCAGCAGAAAGCCACTGGAACATCTACAAGTAAAATCACTTCATTTAGATGGAGATGTATGCAGATGCATGCAAAACTAGACACTGACCTCAGCTCACCAGACACAGGAGAAGTAAATACCCAAATTTCCAAGTTTTGACCATCTTCTGCTTTGCCACCTGCCAAAAAGGCTCAACGCTTTTTTTAATTTTTATCATTAATATGCAAATGTGAAGAATTAGATCTGTGTGTTGGATTGAATTAATCCCTGCCACCCTTTCTGCTTGTGCTGTAATCACAAATTACAGACAGGCGTCTGACGGTAAGCTAAAGCTTTGGATCCTGTCAGAGGGCCTTTTACCTCAGGGGAGAAATCCCAATCAACACAACCGGTCAGACACTTGGATGCAGGAGCAGCATAGTAATTTGGTACTCCCACTGTCAGTTTCAAAGGGATATTAATTTTCCTCTTTTTCTCTCGATTCTTTATCTCTCTGCTCTTGTAGCGACATTGTGGAGTCACTAAGTAGTCGAAAGCTGTGGCCGGTTTCCTGACATGTTAATCAGTGGACAATTTGTTCTCATTTAGCAAGCGGGATGTTTGCGGAGATAAAAGAACCTCCTCCCTTTCACAATTTCCTGAGGTTTAGCATTAATAAGGATTGTGTATGTGAAATTTCCCTGCTGTATGTCTTAGTATTAAAATCGCAGTTTTTACAACAATACAAGCACATTTAGTGGCAGCAGTTTAGGCTGAGAGACAAATGTAGAAGCATTCTGATGTAAAACAAACAAAAGTGACTCCATTATCATTTTTATTTTGGGCCATATCAAAAATCTGGATGTTCTTAAAGGGGAGGTTGTAAAAGAATGTATTGATAAAAGCATTAAACCGTTAATATGTCAATAAATAGCTGTTTGTTTCAGCATTCAGTAAGAGCATCTAAAAATTAAATAATATTGAGCATCTTTTCACACTGATCAGTCCTCCCAGGATTTCATGACTGTTTTCTGCAATCAAATAATAGATTTTGTGACACTAATTTAGATATATGTAAGCATTTTTATGATATTTTTGCAAATGTATAATGTGTTGGTTCAGTGATGTGAGGTCAGGGGAGGCAAGTGAGGCAGATCCTCACCTGTCATAGAAAAATAATATATAATTATAAAATAATTTATATTGCTATTTTCACCCTCTGGTTTGTACTATAAAGCATTTATTTTTCATTTAGCTTAACCAGTTTTGCTTATTTTTTCCTCAAAATCGCTGAATATTTGCATTTTCCATTCAAATGCTCTGAAGAGCAGCAGTGACCTGAGCCTCACCTGGGATTGATCAACCTCTCGCTGAATGCGCTGGCTGCCATTAAATGAGAGCATGCTCCTCCTGTCTGTACGTCGCCATAAAATGGTTAAAAAACACTAAATATATGAACTGATTTTCCATAATTTAGCTTACGCATACGGTGTTATTTGTCACCAACTGTGTGTGTAACGTGTTTCGTGCTGAGCAGCGATCAGAAACGGCAGAGAACAGATTCGCAGGCAGTTCTCCTGCCTCCTGGCAGGGGGCGCTCATGATCCCAGACATTCTGACTCCACAGCTGCAGAGTGACATCAAGCTAGCCATACATTAAATAAGTAAAGTACAGCGATTTATTTGTTTTCTACTCTCTTCTGACGTCAACATGGAAGACTACTGTATTTTCCGGACTATAGAGCGCACCCGATTATAAGCCGCACACAGTACATTCTTAAAGGAAAAACCATTTTGTACATACATAAGCCGCACCTGTCTATACGCCTCATGTGCCTACATACAGACGGTACACAGAAAGAGTTTTCAAAGTTTTAGTAATATACCTTAGCTTTTTTTCCAAACAGTGCCTGTGACGCGGCAGT
>CAEFZY010017200.1:0-26976 GCA_903066815.1 Brachyrhaphis roseni | reverse complement strand
GGAACCCCCGCGGTGGCTGATAGGCCGGAGCGGCGCTTGGCTGCGAGGGCCGCACGAGGCTGCTTGCAGCTTTAATTTCTGTTTATCTCTGTTCATCTTGTTTCTCAGAAAGTTGAAAACTTACATAAGACCAATGAAAACATGATACTTTAATGCACAAGCATTATTTTATGGCCCAGGAAATGATGGGGAAGGTTGCTGACTTGACAGCAGTCCATCAGACTTTTCATGACATCCTCATTGAGTAACTGAGCAGTTAAAAAGGAGGCAGAGGAGCCTCAAAAGCCTATTGAAAAGAAGTCGGCTGTTTACATAGTACCACATGTATAAGATGACGTATTCTGATGTAAAAGCTTCAGGAAAGGAATAAGCTTGGTAGAAAAGGTGCACAGGCAATAAGGATAGTGACAGACTGAGGAGAGTGTGAAGCAAACCCTTTTAAAGAATTTTGGGGAGGAAATTTTTAACAGTTATGGTATCTCTGTGCTTAACCCGATAGAAAATCTAAACTCGATAGAAAATCTATGAGGTAATATCAAATGGAAGATAAAAGATATTGGACATAATTATTCAATCAAAGAAGGTGTTTTTGACATCTCATATAATAATCTAATATTCATGAGTATCTGTACTTGGGAGTTTTATCAGTTTGTGAAAATAATCACTAATATTGACTAAATTAAAAAATCTAAATCATTTAAATTATTTAAAGTGCATGTGGCGAGTACTGCAAAGAAAAAAATGTATGAATAAGGATAAAATACATAAAGGACATGGCTGAATATGAAACATTGTTTCTAACAGAAGGTCTGCATGGGATGATAATTAACTTATTTCTCTTTAATTATTCAAAAACAACCTGCTTTCTAATGACTTTTTAAACATACTACTTTAATCATGCAAAGAGCCATAAAGAGTAATTTTATTGTTTTGTATAGTTTCTGATTCAGCATACAGATTGTTTCAGCAATTTCCCGAATGAAAAACAGGGATTTTTCATCCCTATGATTAAGTATGTAACAGTTTGTTTTAGTTTTGCACCAGGCTCAACTGAATTCAAAATGTATTAATTAGTTTGAATTCTTTTTTTTCTAATTATGCAAATTAAATACTGTCTTTTTCTTAAGAAAATTTGAATTGGATGCTGTTAAAAGGACCAGTGACTTGTTATTTATATACATACATATATAACAATGAACACCTGTAAGGATTTTGTTTTACTCCAAAGCATAAAGTTCAAATTAGTTTCTAACTTTATTTTTCCATTCTGTTAGCTCCTAGACATTGCCAGCGGATGTTCAGCGTTCAACACCAGCAAATTCCATACATATCTGTTCCCTCATAAATCCAGTCAATACATCAACAATACCTCACCCGCTCACAGTCTTATTGATCTGTGGTCATATTAATGTGCGGCTTATAAGCTCTCTCGCATCCTTTGTAGCCAGACAAAACTGAATCCACTTTGAGTGTGGCTGCTTTTAATGGCTAAATGATCCTGTTGCCTCACAATGGAAAATATCCCAATTGTGTTCACTCAGTTGTACGGAGTAGAAAGCTAGCAAGAGAACCATTAGGGAACAATATTGGACAAAATCTTTGTTTTACAGCCATCTGGGTGCCTGTCAAATACCAAATTAGAGTATTGAAGGAATGGATTATTTTTGTGTGAGCATAGCTACCCCCTCCCTAGAACATGTAGAAACTCATATCCAGTCATAAGATTGATTATTTGCAGCCTTTTCATTTTTTAAAAAGATTTTTATTGGGCATCGGAGGCCTGTATTGACAGTCCCTAGACAGGAAATGGGTGGAGAGAGACTAGGAGGAGACATGCAGCCAACGTCACAGGGAATCGAACCCAGAACTGTGAGAACTCTTTGTGTGGGGCACTCGCTCTACCTCTGCATCACACAGGGCCTGGCCTTTTTATTTTATTCAGTACGTTTTGCTTTACAATTTAATATTCCAAGGTGTGATGTTTCTGTTACGAGAAGACATGATTAACATGACTCAACATCTCAACATTAATTCTGGAATTATAGGTAATTACTGTTTCTTTGATATGATTTTTTTTATATTAGGTTCTTTTTTTTGCTGTGAGCTAATTAACAGTGAAACAACTCGTAATATGCTGCTAAGTTTTGGTTTGTCATGGCAATGAATACAGCAGCAAGGTGAGTCTGGTGGTTTTCTGAATTCTTACTCAGTGTGCTGTGATGCTTGCTGTTAGCTCAGCAGAAGCATTTATAAATAAAGGTCCACTGTTTCGCTCTTTAGTCAATACCCCTACATTCAGCATGGAGGTTAGCCAGCAGCAGAGTTGAGCAAAGACATTTTTCATCTGCTATCCTCTGGAATACAGCCCTCTGGTGATGTGTTTCTGTGTGCACTTTCTGCTTTGTGCAGCCACTCGTGTATGAAGGTAAGCTAGCAAACTGTCTATGCATTTCTTTTGTGCAAAAATACATTCACAACTAGGTTTCTGCTGTGTGTGCTCAGGAAAAAGACTGACCACACAGAAGGCACATTAATCATCCTGATTTTTTTCTTTCTTTTCCTTTTTTTTCCCTCTTCTTCGTCTTATGCATTATAAGTTGAGGTCTGATAGATGAATGGTTGCTTACCCTGGATTCTAGGGGAAATACTTTAGCCTATTGACAAGCCAGAGCCTCTTTGGGGAATACTAGCTTTACTCTACAGCCCATAGATTTGAAGATACTCAGTGAGGCTCCTCATGTATTTATGTATTTCACAGATGGTGAATGTGCTGTACCTGTCCTAAAACAGTGTTGAGAAGCTGACAGTTGCAAGGAGTAGTAGAGCTACACGGTTGTAGGGAGCACCGTGTACCCCTCTGTATTTTCCCTGGGGTATACATTTTACATGAAACGCAGGGCCATCGTAGTCAGTCTTAAAAATAAGTAAGACAAGAGAACACAACATTAAAATGAGCAATTCAGTTAGAAACTATTCATACTTCACAGTCCCTAGACAGGAAATGGGTGGAGAGATATAAATGTTAAATTATTGTAAGTCAACCAAGAAGTTTGTTTCAGATTGAAAATGAGAGGGCCAACGCTGATAAGATAATAAATCAAAGTAAAAGTAAAATTATTCTTTAAATCACATTTTCTATCCATCCATTTTCCATACCCATGTATTTTTGTAGGGTGGAGGAAGTGGAGTACACTCTGAACACGTTACCAGTCTATCATTGGTAACCCAGAGAAACAACCAATCACACACCCGTACCCTAAGAGCAATTTGAAGACAACATTTTTGCATTAAATCTAAATCTGCCAGGAATAGTAATATTTTGGGATTTTTAAACCACAGTTGCCTTCTCACCTAATTGCCCTTATCTACAGTCAAATCAATATTACAGAAGTTTAAAACAATGGATAGATAGATAGATGGATGTATGGGTGACCTTTTTAGCAATTACATGAAACCATTTTCCTGGCTGTATTTATATTGTGTGCAGGGTCAAAATTCAATATTTTAACACAATAGTTTCTACCCTAGATCATGAAAATGATTATATCCAGAAACCATATAAAATTTTTAAAAACTGCCAGCTATTTAGTGAAATATGTAGTAGATCAAAGCAGATGTCACTCAATAGCAGTTGATGAGTAGGCTTTTTTTTGTTATGTTCTTCTGTAATAGGAAAATATACTAGTTTATATTTTAAATGGATTGTTTATATATCAATTATATCAGTTTAGTTTAATTAGAGTTCCATTTTGGGAGCTACTGTTTTAGAAAATCTGGAATTAAAAGCTTAATTATGGTTCAACAAATGCTGACAGGTTAAAAACAAAGAAAGCTGTTTGTCTTTCCATCCTCACATATGGGATTTTGTTGCATTTGTAATTGCAAATGAGTAAAATGAAAACACAGATGGGGATTTATAAGTGAACATGTTAAACAGATCACAAAATAAGACTTAACAGCTATGTGGAAAATGAAAAGAAATCCTAACTGTAACTCTGCACCCCTACTTTCTTTTGCAATATGATAGGTGTAATAAAAGCTGCTTTAACACATGGGTAGATCAGATGGTGCTTTATGATTTCCTTGGGTAAACTATTGACTCTGGATTTGTCTACTGGTTGTTTAACTAACTGAGGACAAAACTGGATTCATTACTTTTACTGCAACATTGCGATGACCCGCGATTGATGCTTATATTCAATTTTTCCTCCCTTGCGCACACTTCCTGTCCCATTTTAATGGAGCAGGAAACAATATTGAGGCTGGGTGTTACAGAAGTCGAACATTATATTTTCTGATAAAGTGTGTGTCAGATATGTGCCTAATGAAATGTTTAACACTTCAGGTCTAGATTCCTCAATGCCTTTTTTTTTTCGATTAGCGATGCAGTTGGAAGAAAATTACAGAAAAAAAATGAATGCAGCCTGTTTGGGTTCATTCCCTGACCTATTGGATTGGTTAAAGCATCTGTTACTTTTTGTCCTCCGATGGATCATCAAGCAGAAAAAGCATTAGCAGTCATCTTAGGAATAATAGGATGAGAATACATATAGTGAGTGGCTCTTGCTTCCTTGACTCTAACCTCCCTTGGATTTCTCTCCCTCCTGGTCCTTCTCTTTCCTCATCTTGAGTCTGTGTAACTCAGCATTGTCATTCACCTAACCTTGCTAGCAGAGTGGAAGGTTTCTTGGCACCTGTAAGTTGTTCTTGGCAAAGCAATGCAGGGGAATAAACCTCAGCCCTTTCATGATGAGGTGCTTAGCAGATGTCTGATGTACAGCTTGACAAAACTTCAATCTCCCAAGGACACGTATTCCCCTCAGTACCAGATCTGAGACAAGATGTGCATGTTTATCAGCAAGTGCAAAAATAGGACTTTAAACACAGGCTATACAGGTATTTAGCTTAGTGGGTGGAATTCTGATGGAAGTAGTACAACTTTTTAAGTAACCTCTGACACACTGCAGTCTGATGAGCATGCTAATACTCTGTTCTGGTTGGGCCCTTCAAGAAAGCCAGGGTCGCCTCTGTATGTAGCCATTTCTTTAATAAGCCTAATACTTAAAAGTTGTCCCCCGTCTTCATTATGTGGGTTAATAGGCAGTGACATATGGTTTTGTCTGTGAATACAGACTGAGTCTTTGTGTTGTAAGAGTGTCCTTTCCTCTTTCCAGGTAAAGATGAAGAATTTTTACCCCTTTGGTAATTTATCATTGATCTTATCAAACAGAATCCAAATTTCCAAAGCAGAAAAGAATACACCAACAACAAAAACGTGGTGTTTGCTGTCTGATTTACATCATATTAGCAGAACTTTAAAACTGAATGGTGACATGTTGAATTATGAAATTAATCTTCTTCATTTCAGTCGGTCTAACTAAATTTCACACCGTAAGATCCCCCTTAATTAGATTTTTCCAGTCTTGGTTTATCACACAGCCCTTTTATTTGAATGTTCAGTTGTGAAACTGATGAGTCCTTAAGCTCAGTGGGTCTGAAAAAAAAATATTTAGAGTTCAGGGTTGTGTTGTTTGTTTGTTGGTGATGGCTTGGTATATGTGTTATGCGAAAGCCTTCCTAACTCCTAAGCATTTTCAGATTGTATCATATTGTCACAACAAACATGGACATTTTTGTTTCAATTGTGTCTGACAGACAAATGCAAGGAAGTAATAAATGACCTTTATTTACTGGTATCCATCTTCAATTGACTCTGACCAGACTTCAAACCCCTGCTGAAGAAAAGCATTCCCAGATTGTAATGTCTGCACAGCTTTTCATAGCAGGGATGCTGTGTTCAGAGGGATGTAGTGTTTGTTTCTCCTACAGATATTGTTTTGCATATGGACCAAAGCGTTTATTTGTCCAGAGCAACTCCTTCCATGTGTTTTCTGTGTCTAAGACATGGTTTGTTGCAAACTTTACAGCAGACATCTTAGGAATTTCTGTTAATAATGGGACCTTCCATAAAACTGACAAATAGTTGTCCTGGTGACAGACAGCTCCTGAGCTGTAGGTTTTTGTAGTTTCTATAGGGTTACAACAGACCTCTTGCCTGTTTCCATGATTAATGTTCTCCTCGCTCTACCTGTCATTTTAGGCTGACAAGCATGTCCTGTTAGGTATGCTATTGTGCCTTTCTCTATCTATTTTTGGGTAAATTAATTGAACAGTAGTTTTTGATATGTCCAAATTGTTATATTATTTTAGAACCTGAACCTACTTTAAACTACCCCACAAATGCCCCTCATAGCATAATTTATACTGATGTTAAAACGTGCATATGAGGGCTCTATTTCCTAATGAGGTGATTTCACATTGCAGCAGTTGACATGCTTTATTTTGTTATAAATGTGTCCTACTTTTTTGTGGGTTAGTTACAAAAATCCCAATTAACTTGAACTGTTAGAAAAGCTAGTAACTCAGACTGGTTGTCACCCTGTGATGGATGATTGTGGTTTATGAAAAAAATCTTTTGCTTTTGTGTTGTGGTACCGTATAAGTGAATTTTGTTTCATTATATTATGAATGTAATCATCCATACAGCCTTCAAATTGGATATTACCTTTTAAATTAATTCAATTAAGCACTTTCTCTAGCTCTCTGGTTTTCTATACTTGCTGATCATCCTGCACCAACTAAAAAAGCTCATGTATGTTCAAAAGATATGCATTGTGCCTGTTGCCTAACATAACCCTCACTACATATCTTTAGGTGCAAAGATATCCTTGGGCTTGCTTTCAATTATTTGAACAATGATCAATTTACCTGAGTAATAGGAGCTCCCTTTTTATAAAAGTTGTATTTGCACTTACTTTCACACTGAATCTTTACACTACAAGTTTGTGAATAGTTTTTTTTTTTTTTTTTCAGAATCTAACAGTTTCAATTAGGCATATCCCTAATTGAAGCTAACTAATAATGGAAAGAGTGAAGCTGAAACACTTGCCATTATAGAGAAATTACTTACCAATAGTTCGCCTTTTCTTATATCTCTGGTTCCAGTTATTTCTGTGTGAACAAAACTAAGAAAAACTGTTGCTCTCCTGCTTCATAAACCAAATACTTTTCTTTAAACTGTGAAATGTTATAGTAGCAGCATTCAACATGGCCTTGCACTAGATCTCTACCACACAGCTGTTGGTCTGAAGCACAAATGAGCCTTGACTAAGTGTGTCACATCAACCAGACACACAGGGAGCAGCAGTGGCCAATAGCATATGATGTTGACTGTGAATTTAAGTTCAAAGGCCAAAAACAGAAAGACTGTAGACATAAAACCAAATTCAGTCAATTTCACAATATCTGGTCTTATGCAGTGGATGACATTTTAATTATTTATCTACTCAATACCCGCCTCTTGGAAATGGTGTGTTACTTTACTACATATATATACATATATATTTTATCTATTACTCTGGGACTCTGCAAACATATTTAGAATAACCTGAGTTATCAATGGCATAAAAATCTTGATTATTAAATTCCTTGATATATTCTTGCCAATTTCTTTTCTTTTGCTTTACTTGCAGTGGTCAAGACAGCTGGTCAGCTTGGTTGATGTGTGGTGTTTAGTACAAGGACGTGAGGAATAGGGGTTAACAGCTTTTGTGATTTACCTTCATTCTTTCACAGCATGCCACTCCGTGAGAGTCACAGCAGAGTATTCTATCAGGTATAAGGTGGTAAGCATGGAAAATGTTTAATAGCCTCTTGCACAAGCATTTCCACAGTGATACCAGAATGCAAATTGGTCAGGCTCTCATACCCAATCCGAATCAGCTAAATGAGGAGGCAGCGTATCCTCACACACACTGAGTGCGTGTACGTAAAGAAAGTACAAAGGCAGATGTACACACAGCTGGCTTGTTCAGAGTCAAGGTCAAGCAATATTGGCTAATGGCAAGATAAAAGCAGAGCATCACTTAAGGCTGCAGAGTAGTCTGGGACAACATCATATCCAGTATTACATGAAACACAATGACAGTGAGGTATTTATGTTATCTATTTATTTATATCAGGCCATTTTTTATGATAACGCATCTATTCTCAGTACGATTGAGACAAATCACTAGGCTGCCGTGAAAGCTCCTCTTCTGATTAACTTTTTGTAGATTGCTTTTTATCTGTTAACATTTGATGTACAACATCTTTGTAAAGGGCTGTGGTAGAATGCAACCACAAACCCTCTCATGCCGACAGGGGGAGGGCTTCCGAACATCTGCTGGCTCCCGTAAGGGGCCATCCTTCAGAAAATATTGACTGTTTGACAATAATACAGTGTCTGTGTGTGCATGAGGAAGGCTGCTTTACAGAGAAATTCAAAATCCCTATGGGTGTGCCTGAGTGTCGTGTCTGTGTGTTCTGTAAGCTAATGGGAAAAGGAGAAGAGAGCCAACCAGGGGGACAAGGGTCACCCGTCTTGTAAAAGGGATAACAGAAATTCCATTTTCCACACTAAATTTTTACCGAATGCAACCTCTCTACCATCTGTGTTCTCACTTTCTGTTTATAGTCTGCTCTCAGAGATAGGGAAGCACAGCTGCAGAGTTACAGCTTACCTGCTAGATGCACATATTTTAGAAAATGTCTCTCCTCAGTAAGGACCATAACCTTTCCTTTAGACATGCTACTATAATCTACAACGGGGGTCCTAAACTCCAGTCCTCAGGGGCTGGTATACGGTCCAGGGCTGGTCACTTTGACCGTGTGACTCGGTCAAGGTTTTTATATTAATTGCAGTTTGTGGAATATTTTATTTTGAAAAATCTGAAACTCTTAGATGTTGCTTCA
This sequence comes from Brachyrhaphis roseni, assembly GCA_903066815.1. Taxonomy (NCBI): domain Eukaryota; kingdom Metazoa; phylum Chordata; class Actinopteri; order Cyprinodontiformes; family Poeciliidae; genus Brachyrhaphis; species Brachyrhaphis roseni. The sequence continues at coordinate 18,183 of CAEFZY010017200.1, read as the reverse complement.
AACACAAGTCAAATAATCAAGTAGAACTCTGAAGAACTTGACTGCATATTGAGTCGGTAATTCAGCCACTTGATTCAGGTGTTGGAACAGAGATCGGAGGCATCATAAGCATTTGAATTGAGGCTGGCGAACATTGGAAAATTGGGACTGATACTGATACAATGTCAATACTGATATTTGAAACTTTTACAGATAACTGATTGCTGTTTGTCTGGTATAAAAACATGGCTTAATATCAAACCTGTAACTAAGTAATAATTAGCTAACAGGTGCATGGAAGACTAGTCGTCTTGCAATTGCAATGCTGAGGGTTGCATTCCAGCTCTAATGTGAGCTGCCCATTGTTAAAATTATGGATTTTTGAGCATTTTAATCTCACATTCTTTCAGTTTGTCACATAAGATTCAGAGACCATCTTTCTAACCATATTTTGTGCACACTATCTACTTTATCTTTGAGAAAAAATAGCAAAGCCTGTTGCTTGAACTATAGACACATTCAACAAGTTCAACAAAAGGAGCAATTTCCGTCTACTTTTGCGTCACATGACAATTTTCCTCACTTTTACCACAATCGCAATGACCGCACAGGTGATCAAAGAGGAGGAAAATATATTTTCACAAAAGCGCCAGTCTTGTCAGATCACTTCACAAAACTGTAGGAATAACATCTGATTGAATGAAGGAGAAATTACATTTCAAAATCAGTCCCTAATGTAGATCGACTTCAATCCAATTTATTTACACCGCAGCAACTCACAACATGTGTTCTGAAGGCACTTTATAAAAATGAAAATCTATTTCAATCCAATTACTCAGATTTTAAATCAATTACCTACATTGCAATTTGATCCCAGTTATCAAGCAACATAGTCAAGCTCAGTTTGTTATTCAATTTGGTAAAAAGAAAAAAGTCTAAGGGAAACCCACCCAATTGCATTGAGTCACTATCCTGCAGCATTTGTTCCTCTTGGACAATCATGTTGTGAACGGTCGCGTTGATTGTTTCAATGACTTTGCAGAAAATCCCTCATACTGAGCATACATGTGGCGACTGCAGAAAGGAAAACTCCCATTTAACAGGAAGAAACTTCAAGCAGAACTGTGTGAACGGCTATTTGCCACAACTGACCGGGGATTAGAGAAGACAAAACTTTTAAACACAAAATCACTGACCCAGAATTACTTTTTATGTTAAAGAAAAAGTAAAGAGTTAATGGCAGTAGAAGCTCTTTTAGTGGTTTCTTTTAAGAGAAAATTGGCTCAGATAAAACTCTGAGCCAATTTCCAAGTATACAGGAAGAAAGAGAGCCCATGCACTTAGTCACAACAAAAGCTCAGCTACTGGTTGTGTCTAGGAGAGAGACAGTTAAACACTAAAAGATACAACATTATCTATAGAAGTAGAACATGAAGTTTTTGGCAGCAGTACCTCAGCCGATGCACCTCTCCCAGAAGTTATTTCAACTAAACAGAAACATCAGGAAGATTTATCTTCTACGAAGAGGAACAAAAACAGAGCATCAAGTTAAATGCAGAAATAGCTTTATGCTCTCTTCAAAATTGAAGCGTAGTAAGAGAATATAGGAAAGTGAGGAAAAATGACCTGTTCTCCAGCCTAAACCAGCAACACTACAGAGACGGCTCAGATAACTGCTCCAGCTATAGACTTCGTCAAAAAGAAAAGCTTTAAGCCTAGTCTTAAAAGTAAACACAGTGCCTAAACTAAACTAAAACTGGGAGCTGGTTCCACAGGAGAGGAACCTGGTGACTGAAGGATCTGCCTTCCATTCTACTTTTTGAACCAGCAGTAAACCTTCCATCTGAGAACAAAGTGCCCTGTTAGGAAAATATGAAACAATCAGATCTCTCTTATATAACACAGCAGTTTTATATTTGTGTAGAAGAATTTTAAATTATCTTATGTCACGTACGTATTTATTTGGAGAAATATGGCCAATCTTCTTAAATTTTCATTACAGCTCTTTCTGCATGTAAGCTGAAAACTTTTAACTGCACCTTGTAGTATTCCTGGTAGTAAAGAACTATAGTAGTCCAGCCTAGAAGTAACAAATGCATGAACTAGTTTTTAATTGCCACTCAAGGATATCTCTAGTTTTGGCAATATTACAGAGGTGAAAAATAAAATCCTAGCTTGAAAAGTGATACATTCAAAGATAAAACACTTCGAACACACTCCAAATGCAAGTCCATCACCTAACTAATTTTAATGTAATATCCCATGTTAAAAGTACATTCTTTTACTACATTAAGGAGTAAAAAAACTTTTTACTCCTGCAAAGGGGAATAATGTCCCCTTTGCATTATTCAAAGGGGACAAATATGATTGTGGAAATCGTTGCAGCTTCTGGAATAAAGCCTCTGACAGCTGGTCTAAGTTTCACTCAGAACGACACAGTCACAAGCTAACATGCATTAATTCCCGCCTGTGCTATGAGCTTTCTGCTTGAGTGACAGTAATTATCGTTTCAGTCCTGACGTGGAGACACCAACGCTTTTGATGTCTTTGTTTAAATCAAAATGAGAGCCCTGCCCCAGTCACCCACACAATCATAACTCAAGCTGCAGCACAAAATGCACTGTCAAGTTAGATTTGCATTTTTTTTGCCTGCTTTCGTGCTCAGACTTTGACATTAATGAGAAAGAATGTGTGAATAAATTACAGTTGGCATACACTGTAGATTTTTGTAAAATAAAATTTTCATAGAGTCATAGATTTGAGAAATTTATGGTGATGAGTTTACTTGTCTCTTAAGGTCTATGTTGGCTATACATTTAATTCCAAAATTAACAACACACACAACAGAGATGCACGGTAGTCATTTGTTTCTGTTGGCCTTGTAAATACACTTGAAAGTTCATCTAAAAAAATTGGAATATCATTGAGGAGTTGACTTATTTCATTGACTCAATTCAAAAAGCGACTCATATTGCATTGCTTCATTCAGTTTTGTTGATTATGGCAAACAGCTGTTGAAACCTAAAAATAACTTTCTTAGAAAATCTGAGCAATAAAAAATTAATACAAACATAAGTCACATAATATGATGTCCATATACTGCGTAATTTATGTTTGTTTGGGTCTCCTTTTACATGAATTATTGTGTCAATATATCATAGAATGAATGCATAGAATGTTTAATTTTGGAGTAAAACACAGAAGTTCGGAACAGACTAAAGAGTTACTAAAAGTATTTTTGCCATTTTAAAACAGCTCCTGTTTTCATTGCTGTCCCCACAAAACCTCTAACTAATGTTTGTCGACGCTGTGCTTATCCTAACCCTGCTGATAGGATACAAATAGGATACTAGCTGCATATGAAAATTTCACATTACCCTTTTGAAAAAAATTCAAACCATCCCTTTAACTGCTTTTTATCTCACGCAGAGCCTCTGCTTGCAGCGTCTCCTTTCATGCTCCCTGGGAGACACCACTCACAGCTTGAAAACATAGGAGCTATCCAAAAATTTAGAGAGTGGAATTTATCATTCTGTTTTGAGACAAGAATAGCATTCACACCCCTTTTTTTTTTTTTTTTTCTTTAAATCATATTTTCTGAGGTATCTTTTGCAATCAAATCAGTTATGCATTTTTTCCTCATTGCTCTAGAGGTCAGCTAAGATTTTCAAAAATCTCAATCTTGTTTAGGGCTCAGATTCCAAGCCGGGGATCAAATGATCTGTCCTACTCTTCCTGAGGAAGGTTATGAAAGAAGGACAGGAGAGAAAGGTCACACCTCAGGATGCTGCATATGTGGTTGGGCTAAAAAACACACTATTGCCCTGTTTAGAACAGGATAGTATGTCATGTAGTGACTTTGCTCTTTTCATACAATATGAACATGTCAAGAAGGGAAAAATCAAGGTCTTACCCTTTTTAAACTTGTTTCTCTGCTCCAGGGTATCAGCCCCTGGGGTTGATAGTAATGGAGTAATCCTCTTATCTGTTGCTGCTTCCCTTACCCTCACAGATCATTTTTCTTCTACACTAGTGTATCATTCCATACTAAGCTGCAGTGCTGATTTTTTTCCCCATATGACTTTGGGATGCTAGGTGACTCATTTAAGATTACAAGGGTGGATTTCTACAATAAAAAAAGCATTACAACTAAATCTAAAGTTAACGTTGTCCTGCACTTTGTCAGCTAAGCCTCACTTATAAAATGAATCAAGGTTTAAATCCTTATTATCTTACTGCATTATGTACAATGAACACTATTTTATCAATTATTGCTAATGCAAACAAAACAAAATATGTTAGGCTTTGCGTCATTTCCTAGGGGAAATGACCATATGTTGTGAACTACATAAAAAAATATATATTTTAGCCATTAAAACTGTTACAATGTATTATGCAATACACAATAAGCAAATTAGAACATATTACAGCATAACGCACTGTATGCATGCACAAACTGATACAGAAAGTGGTGACTCCGTCCAAGTGAGTTGGACATGGTGAGGAAAAAGTGCCCTGCTGCGAGGCTGGTGACAATGACTATTTCTGTACTAGCTCTGAGACAGAGAGATGAGCAGGATATGCAGAGATGAACTCTAATCACACTGTGTTTAAAAAGCACCAAAGGGCGCCAACCACACCTAACATTACCATGCGGCCTTCTGAAGCTGTCATGCCTTGGAGCCACCAGTGTGCAGCCATTGAAATGTCACACGACAAGTAAGAACACACTGATGGGATAATTAAGTCTTGTGCTCCTTTCATGTTGGCAAGGACAACTATTGGGTATCCCTTTAAACAATTTTTTTTGGAGTTTTCTTTTGCATGATTGATGAGAATTTCAGGTGAAATGTGACTCTATGAGGCTATTGAAATATAGAGTTTGATTTAAAGAAGTTTAAAAAGAAGTCATAAATTAAAAATTTGATGTAAGAAGAGTGGTCAGGCTTATATGCATTAAACAAGCAAATATGGTTTTATCAGTCTGTTTTCAAAAGTACTTAGCTGTAGATAATGTGACGTGATCTTTTAAGGATTGTTCTTTCTTCTATTAAATACATCATCAGTTCAACACAATCTCAACCACAGTAAGTTAAAGATTAAGGTATATTTTATATTCCTCACTCTGCTGCATACAAGTAACTGGCCAATCTACTTTATAGACTCTGGGAGAATACTGCTGTCTAGACAGTAACTGTTTTATCCTGTATTTTATGCCACAGCTCATTGATTTCTGAATTTAGTTTTGGTTTGATGCTTGAGGAACCCTGAGAAGTTAGGTAACAGCTAAAGTGGCTTGATGTTTTTTCATGTGAATGTTTGAGCTTCACACTGTTATATGTTCCACAGCAGTGTGAAGATTGCGGTTTAGATTTATTGTTAATTGTATGTCTTGCTAAAGGCAAGATATACAATCTTGAGAGCAAAGAAGCTCTCACCGAGGAAAAAAGCACATTTGACATGCACTTATTTTATCACTATGCAAACATATGTTTATATTGCCCCACTGTGATGATGGGCTGTAAAGAAAACTAGATAGTGTGATGCCGCTTTCAAATAAGTGGTAAATCCTCCACACTTATCTTCTTTTTGTTTATATTATTATCCACAATTCTTGTTCTTTCTTTCTTTTTTGGTGTTCTCTTTTGTGGGTCCAGGATTTAATAGAAAAAAGCAATTTTCAAATGAACAAATGGTTATTGATGCCACTATTGGATAAGGAAATAAATTAGCACTGGCTCAACGCTTCATTTTTTTGGAATATGCTTACTAATTCTTTATTGAAAAACAGATTTTAATTCTATCATTCTATCTTCTGACAACTTTGATATAGCGTTCTTGATTTGTTCCCTCATATTTAGGTTTCTGACTGGATTTCTTTAACTGCACTTTTTGCAGTGATCACCTTTATTTTCACCTGCAAGGTCATATCGTCAACTGAGCAGTCATGTTTACTTCCAGAAATGACTCTCATTTAAAAGTTAAAAGAAAGAGCCAAACTATTGTGATTGTCTACAGAAAACAATTAAAGCCATTTAAAAAGCTTGAAGAAATACTGTTTGAAACCATCGAAACAGATTAGAAAATAATCTGTCTTCTTAGAAGCAAATTATAACAAAAAGAGGGATAACTTAAGATTTGTGCATAGAATCCCCCAGAGCTAAGGCTTCTTTTTTTAGCAGTAAAACTGATATACGTATTTGAAAGCCTTTTAGATGTGACTTGAAGAGTTTTGATGTCTATTTATTCTTTGTAACAACACAGCATTTTCATATCTTATTCTAAAATGCTATGCTTTTCTTGCAAGCACGTCCTGTTTGTGCTCATCGAGGGTGCGATATCATATCACATAATAGAATCTGATAGAGGTGGGCAACAGGAGGACATAGGGAGATATATTGGTTGTTAGACGGTGGAGAGTGGAGCCCATTTGTCAAGACTTTATCAGTTGTATCCCGGAATTTGTCAGAGTCAATAACAAGAATCGCTGTGAATTGATGGACGAGCCTCTAACATAAGACATTCATACCAACAAATCACTTCATACATATAGAGACAAATAAATAGATACAATGGTATAGGAACACTGTTTAACCCCATACTTGTTTTCTTTCGCATTTACAGGTTCCAGAGCATCAAATAAAACTTATTACAAAAAGATAACTTAGGAATATTCCATATGTTTGGAGAAAATTTGCATTTAACCTATTTTTACCTGTGTGAAAAAGCAATTAGCCCCTAAACATAATAAATTGTTGTGCCACCCTTGCCACCACTGCTGCTGCCCCACACATAATATTGCTTTAAGTGTACTCATAGTAAACATTGGGAGATCTACATCTCTAAATAGAACACTGTGTGTAGAGCGAACATGTGTGGAGGAGGGGTGCAAAGAAAAACAAGCCACACAAGGATGTTTGTGTTTTACTTAACCATCTAAAAGAAGGCTTGATGAGATTCTGGGATCGATATATCTCAAGGGAGTAGGGAAAAAATCAAAATTGGGTTCTATGTTTACTTCTCAATTTCTCTCCCATACCTTCCTATAACTTCTCAGTTTGTGCAGATCTCTTGCTTTCTACCTTCAACTAAGTTGTGAACCTTGCAGCACCTGACTATGATATAATGATGCCTGTTGCAAGAGAAAATGCCTCTTGGGACTGGGAAGCAAAGCTTTGGTTACTCACATACTTCTGTATGTGTAGGTCAGCTGACAGCATGGGATGGCTGGGGGGATGGGTCTGCTCTTGGCTGGAGATTCAAGGTTCTAGTTGAAATCAGCAAGGTGTGCCAAGTATCACAGCTGTACGCTTTAATCGATGACCTGGCTACCAGAAATCTGGGATCAATGCTGCCCTCCCTGTTCACACTGCAGGCCTCTCTTGTTTTTCTCATGGACATGTGCTACAGTTGTTTTTTTTCCTTTGCACTGCCTAGGTGGTGAGATTAGTTGCAACCTAATTTTAAAGGACAGATGGAGACAGATAAGTACACTGAATGTGTTTATTTGATGGAGCCGACCACCTCCCTATTTTTTTTTATTTTTTTTATTTTTGGAAAAAAAATTTTTTCAGGGCTTAACCATGTGGTCACAAGCTTAAAAACTGGAAGCACCTGGCCTGTCGGATTTGATCCCCTATTACCGAGTCAGAAGAACATGGCACAGCAAGAGCTAATTTCCATGAGTTTTAAAGGCACTCAGGCTCATGGCGTCTTTAAATCCCTGCAAGAAAAACACATTGCATGTAAATTTATTAGATTATTGTTTGATCACAGCAGAGTGCTTCCTTTCAAAAGATAGCTCAAATCTGCATGGTTAATGACAGACCTCAAGGTTTTGTTCATATTCATACAGCACCTTGGGAAAGTATTCAGTCCCCTTGATCTTTTTCCACATTTTGTCAAGTTACAACCACAGATTTGAAGTGGAAGAGGAAAGGCACACTGTTTGTTAAAAGAATTTGCAAATAAAAATATAATAAGTGCTGCATGCTTTGTTATTCAGCTGTCTTCATTCTGAATGGTGATGGTTCATTTCTAAATAGCATCCTAGTGTGTGTAATTGACTATCAGTAGAAATACGGCTGTTCTTTGAAGGCCTCAGAGGTTTGTTGGAGAACAAAGAACAAATTATTGAACAAAGAGCATGATGCCAAAGATCACACTAGAAAGGTCATTTTAAAGTTGTGGAGAACTTTCTAAGCAGGGTTAGATCACAAAGCAATTTTCCAAACTTTGAGCATCTCATAGAGCATTGTTCAATATGTAATTTGAAAACAGAAAAATTGGATTGGATTCATCATTTAGATATATGTGGTCCCCAAAACATAAATAGTTTTATTGGCTCATAGTGAATTATGAGACATGAACAAAATGTGCATCATTGTCAGTTCTGTATAATAGAACACCACACCACAAAGTGTTTTTGTTGATTTTCTTTTCAAAATTTCAACATGAGCTAAATTATTCAGTCAAAGCATTATTTATCCCCTGGAGTAATATTAATGGACTTAACTAAGTCAATTTGTTTGTGAGTGATTGGTAGTAAAATTTATCCAGAAGAGCTCTATGAGTCCAAAAGGCAAGTTTTGAGGAAAATAAAATATTCTAATTCTCCTTTGGCCTCTGAGATCTTTTGGCAAACGGAGAGCTCCACAGTAGACAGAGGGGTTGTGGGAACGCTGTCTCTCTGGTCTCAATCCTAATTCTGCTGCCCGGCTCAGTCGGATAAAGAGGCCACCGGCACAGCCTCCAGTGTTTCAAGTCTGATTAATCTTCTGATTAGGTTAATCCAGCAATGCTTCATGGAGGAAAGCCATCCCCCTCCGGAAAGTCTCCTATTCCAAAAGTTCTTTTATTCTCTTTGAGGTTCTCATTGAGTTTTTCTCTTGTAATCTTTTGACGGAGGTTAAAGGTGTTGATCTTCATCACATGCCTCACCTCATGCTAAAAGTTACATAAAGTGGACATCACATCCTGTTTTGGTCTTTATTGAATCATGTCTGGCTTTGATTTCAGTTACTTTTCAACTGGTTAAGTTCCTGTGAGACAAACAATTTGTAAAACCTGGGTTCGATACAGGGCTTTGGTTATTGTGCAAGGAGACAAAAGTTAATGAAAGTCAGTTTGATGAGAATGCTTCACTACATGCCACTGGAAGATACAATAGGACCCTTTTCCTGATTTATCACCAGAGTCAGACAATGAATAGAAGATGTTAATGAAGGTCAAGCGACAAAATGCTTTCTCTGAGTTCATAGTGAGGTTGAGTCTATTAAATACCCCCCACCAACACATATAATCTCTTTCTGACACACACATATACACATTCACAAACACAAACCCATTTACATAGCCCTTTGCTGCTTAATGATTAGAGGAAATTTACTCCACATTGTCTCCTGTTCTATTGGATAATGTTTTTGTTGAGTTTCTGCTTAATTAGCCTTTTTGCTCTCTACCCTTTCCTAAAACACACAATAAATAAAATGTGCTGAGCACATATGCAATCCTCTGGTGTATTCAATAGCCCATTTATTTCTACTAATCAAGCATTAGAAATTGCTGGTAATCCTGCTTCCTTTGGCACGCTGCCTTTGTTTTCATGAGGAAAGTAGAATTGTTTAGTTTGATAATTGATTTGAGGGGAATTTAAATAATGATGATTATTTGGACTTTTTGTGTTATTTCACGGTGGAACACTTGCCTAAGCTTAAGATAAAATGTGCAAAATCCGAACACAAATGCAGACTTAAAGGCAGAGGACAGGAACACAAACAGCAGAATTTGTTTAGTTAAACTTAAATTTTAAAAAATGATTTTAAATTATGCATACTTTAGAAATATCTGCCATGAATTGATTTTGAACTTGTGTATATTATATTTGAAAATGAACATTAAGTACCAGCACCATTGAAAACAAAAACACATATTGGAATTAACCATTCAAGTGAGAAAAAGAACAAGTCACACAAGAAAATATCTACATCAATTCAGAAGCCATTAGACCATAATCCTGTATTCAGAAACATGACTTGAAATTTTATTGAAATACACATAATTTTATTTTATCTTTTCACAGTTTTAGCAGGGTAAACTTTGGTATCTGGACACTTTGTCACAGCATTTAGGTGGAAATTAGAACAACAGCCTTGCCCGGTTGGTAACTTCACAGTTCTAGCATATTCTCTCCAACCTCAGGTCACTCTGCCTTCTCCTCCTTGAATGCAGCGCCCATGGCAACAAGCATCACTTTAAGTGGTAGTGTGATACAACTGTGGTTAGATATCGGCACTTGTAACCACTCCGCTTCAAGTTACACCGGGCACCAACCTAAAAGGGCTTAAATTTTTAATTTGTGCTGGAGAACAGAGATCACATCTAGGGAGTATAGCATATCTGTAATTTATTTAACAGTCCCACAGAGGACAAGTTATTTTGGAGACAGAAAGCTAGGACCCAAGCGTCCGGGTGGCTTTCATTTTGTTTTATCTTTCTCTTGCTCGCTCTCTCTCTCTTTGCTCAGGGGGCTTGTAGGTAGACTTCAATCTGAAGTGACCTACTCTTGGATGTTGAGGGGCATTGGAAATGATTGTTAGTTTATTTATTTTACAGTCCCCAAGTAAAAAGGAATTAAAAGGCCTTTCTGTCTTGTTTAAAAACTACTTGTTCTTCATCTCTTGGAACAAGAAAACATACTTTTTCCTGATATATTGTTGCATTTTGCCGAAGTGAAGGATTCTTCAGCTGCGTCAGCATATTTCATTTGACTGTCTGAAGATTCCTTTAAAAGGAACTAATTTATCGCTTTTGCAGGCATGACATCAAAGCTGTGTCATTCTTAGTTCAAGTGGGCCTGATTTGCAGTAGCACGTGTAGCCACTGTTCTTTACTTTGGCCGCAGTAACACATACACATGCAACAATCTGCAGTAATTTATTGAAATTACTCTCAAATCTGCTACTTATCCACGGTAGTGTGTGTGCATGTGAAAGTGGGGTAAAAGAGGGTGGGGCAATGAAAGCTGGTGGTGGCACGCTATCATGAAGTTCATCCTTAATGAGTATGGATTAGCAGGGATGATCCAGGCTTTGCAAAACCCCTGGTCCACGGCTGGTGAGTGTTGTGTGTGGGTGTGTTTTTGTTCATGCATATATAAGTGTATAAACTGATTGGAGGTGACATCATATAACAATTGAGGCACTCTGAAAATCTTGTTCCAGAATTTTCAAATGTAGTTCATAGCTGTGAAGATGCAGGGCTTTCATGCGTGCACATATGTATGTAAACATCAAAAAGTAATCTAACCACTCCCCCTCCCAAATGAGCATTAAAAGCTGATTAATATTCCTCAGCAATAATTTAACTGTTCATGTAATTATTTGCAAGATATCCCCTGGAACAGGGTGATGTTTGCTGAACTCTTCACAAAAATTCTCAATGTTGAGAGAACAATAAACATTCCACAGGAAATGTCTGGTCAGCGCACAGCTGAGAGAGAGATTCAGGGAAGCTTGTGACCAGTTTTAATTTGTATTCTGGATGTTTCAGTCACGTCTGCGTGAGAGGGGGATATGAATGGCTACATCTCCTCGCTCCAGTTGCAGCTAGTGAGAAGCTTTTTGAACTTTGGAATTAAACTGGTGAAGCCAATCAAAGGCCAGCAGGTAAAAGACTACAAATACAGAGAAGTCACGAGGACCACAATAGAGAAAATATCCAGAATGGAAAATCCTTGATGGTGTCTAAAGAGAATGGGTAGACTAGTTCAAGGTAATAAAAGGTAACAGAAGCTGCCATGTGTTATAGCATGAGTATAAGCTCTGACTGCGCAAACAGATGTCCAACAGCAGCTACCCTGTCAGCTAAGAACAGGAAACTGAGATAACAATTTGCTAAAGCTCACCTAAATTGGTTATCTGGTCTAATTAGTCTCGATTTCAGCTGCAATATTCAGATGTGGCAGCATCATATTTTGGTCCAAACAACATAAAAGCATGAATCCATCCTGATTTGTATGTTTTGTTCAGCTTATTGATGCTTGTATAATAGTATGTTGGATATTTTCTTAGCTTGCTTTGGGCAGCTTAGTGCCAGTTGAGCATTGTTTAAATGCCACAGTCTGCCTGAGTATTGTTGCTGATCGTGTCCATCCCTGTATGACCACAGTGCATCCATCCTCTGATAAATCTGAAGTAACTCCATGTCATTATGAACCAAAATTTATCAGAGATGTTAAACCTATGAGTCATGGAAATTCTGAAAGCAAAGGGGGTCAATTTTGTTACTAGTAAGGTGTGCCTAGTAAAGGGCTCAGTGAGTGTATATTTTACACTTTACTGAGATGAAAAGCTGGGTTAACATCACTTTGTGCACTGTTGTTTTGGCACTGAAGCTTTTGTTTCTGTAAGTGAAGGCTGATCGTGATTTGTTACAAAATCAGGAGACCCAGCAAACACTTGCTTAGCATCAGTATGAAGCATTGTTTGTTTTAAAACAAATACCAAATACATTTTTGTAAAATTCTGACCGCACAACAGACGTACTACAGTTGTGACAGAACAGTCAGAGACTAATTTAAGCAGCAGGGATAAGCATGAGTCCTCAGAGATGATTTATAATAATTAATCCACTGTGTCCAGGTCTCCCTCCCACCCCCTGTCAGTTCAGTGCACAGAGAAAACACACTCCCAACTGTCCCTAACCATTCAGGCTTGGGAACACAGCTGTGACCACCTCGGCGCCTTTCCAATCCAATGTCACCAACGTTCGGATTGAAGGACATTATAAGGGATTTAGTCTGTCTCTGCCTCTCTCTTTCCATCCCTGTTACACCCTTGCAACTCCACAATAGAATACACACCCTGCTTTATCATGCTCATCATTTCAGAAACCATTAACATGCAGGCCTACAATAACATTATTTATGGAGACGTTAATATTAATATCGACCTGTGTGCTGTCAGGCAAGCTGATTTACTGAGCTTGGGAATGCAGGGCCATGTTGAGGTGGCAGGTGTACTAATTGAATATCAGTCACTGGATGCCAATAGACACACTCTTGCCACTGACCAAGCACACACAGATCAGCACATAAAAGGGACAAAAAGACTTACACGCCTGGACTCACTCCCATTGCAAGTAATAACTAAGAGCTACTGCCCCTATGGAAGTCTGCATCATAGATTCTTTCAGGCAGCCTTGCATGGTGGTAATTATGACAGAGGATTTTGTGTCAACATGTAAATATAATTGACTCTGTTATACTTATCTGCTCAAAACAGGCTCTGCTAATGAAGCTTCATTTAGAGAGGCTACATGCTCAATAAAAGTGCCTTACAAATGTATTCTAACCTCTTTTTGACATTTTGCAATAAACTTTATTGTATTTTGTTTTGGTCATATGTGATAGAACAGCATAAAGGAGTGCATAACTGTGAAGTAAATATCGGATCAAATGTATTTTTAACATATTTTACAAATACAAAAAGGTTGAACTTGTCACATAGGACTGCTTAGTTCATGCAGAAATAGACATAGAGGTGCACAAATTTAAGCCTATCAAGATATATCCAATTACGGAGGTCATTACTCCGAAAATAAGTCAGAGGCTCATGGTAACTGAAGGAAATAAGAGACACAGAGCTTACCTTGATGAATTGGTTGGCAATACAACTATTAGTGATGCGCTCCACAATTTTAGCTTACATGACAGCTAGAAGAAAGCCATTGTTTTCATGAGCCGTAACATTTTGTTTTTTGGTAATTTGGAAATTTTGAATTGTTGTATGAATTCTGTTTTGAGTTAAAGTGTCTTTGGTTTAGTAATCTGGTAGCTTTCATATATTAGATCCTTATTTGATTTTATGTGTTTAGGAGACATTTTTAGCAATTTATATTATTTACCATTCTTTGAAGTCCAGTCTCAATCTCATATGGGTAATACTTTATTTGAAGGGGTGTGCATAAGACTGCAGTAGACATGACATAACAATGGTCATGAACATGAAGGAGTCTTTATGAATGTTTACAACTGTTGTCATGAAGTGTCATTTGGTAAATAATTACACTTTTAATGCAAAGTTGCACTAAAAGTCCATTAAAAGTGTAAACTTTGCACTATTTGGTGAATGACCCTTTTAGTGCAAAGTTCTATTTGCACTAAATTTGCATTAAAAGTCCATTAGAGGTGTCATATATACTGTGCGATACATACAACATTAAAATTTTGTTGAACTTTGGGTTTAATACCTGAAGTGCTTTTATTCATGTAAAAAAAAAAAAAATTACTTAACACTGCAAAATCTCAAACTAAGTTATTCTTAGAGAAGTGGAGCAGACTTTGTGTGCAACTATTTGAAATTTCAAGAATTACAGAGATGACTGTTACAAGTGGCTTAACTTTGCTTTTAATATTGGAAATTTATAAATTTTCTGAGCATTTGCAGTGAAGTAGCTTATTCAACTATTTGTTTTGTTTACATACACAATGAAAACTAAACATAAAATGATGGGTTGGTAAATTTTAGTAGAGTGTGTATCAGCATGATGTCAGAGTAGTGTGAAAGAAATGTCAGCAATTATGTTATTATTTAATAAAGTGCTACTTTTATAGAGCTTCTAAAAAAACTGACTGCTGCCTGCACTTTCACCAAATAGCTTTCAGTTGTAACATAGTAATTTTCACAAGGGTCAGTTTTTCTGTTTCTGTCATTTAGCCAGTGCTTCTGGTCAAGTAGACGTCCTCAGGCCGAATACATTTGTGAAGTTCAGATTGCTGTAGTGTTGACAGCTACATACTGTAGCTACAATAGGATTCACTCCCTTGCCATATGTACTACATTTTATTTTATGTGGACATTGAGTGCTACAAAGCAGACTTTTGCTTGGAAGCTGATAGTAAAAAAGGTTGTTGAAACAAAGGAACCATACGCTATATGGTATATATAAAATCATGTGTAGAAATGACATAATAAATGTCATTATAGTATAGTCTAATGGAATATACATTGAAATATACTGTATAACATCTTCCTGTTTTAGGTAGGTTATGATTATTTCTGTTTGCCTCATACCAGAATCATGAAACGGCTTTTTTTCCCCCACTTTCATCCAAATCAGAACATTACATATGTTTCAATTGCAATCCTTTTAAACATTTTGTAAAAGCCCCAAATATGATAGCATGACTTTGTAAGCTTCTGATGAAGTACTTAACAAGAGAGTTAATTGGAGACACACCTGTGGATGTATTTATTAACTTCAAACAAACTGCTTTCTTGTGAAGCCTGAGAGGACCGTGCCAACTTTAAAGTATAGGGATAGGAGCATCACTCCTCATGGCTGTTTTCCCAGAGGTACTGATGTTCTTTACAAAACTGAAATGAGAAAAAAAATTAGTGTGAAAATATTGAATCACCATCTTAAGATATCAGCTAGTAAGTCAAAGTTTTGGAATTAATGTGGCTTCTAAATGGCCAGTGATCTAAAGCATACCATGAAGTTAGTCAGAAAGTGGATAAAAAAAGAACAGTGTTAAAGTTTTGAGTTGACCATCAGGAAGATCTCAGTCCCACAGCAAATTTGTGGGAAAAACTGAAAAGCAAGACAGCCTACAAACTTGACACCAGTCAGGAGGAACAGGCCATTATCCCTGTACACTATCATGAGAAGCTTGTAGAAGGATCCCCAAAACATATGAACTAGTTATACAGTTTAAAGGACCCTTTTACCAAATACTAAGGAAATATGAGTCTAATTCTGACCGAAAATTAACAAATCTCTGATGAATCTCTCACTCCTCACTCTATCATTTAGAACATATAAATAATGTTTGTAATCCTAAATAAGCTTGATAAAACATTAATTTGTTTTAATGACAGAAAAATATTATTGTAGTTATCAATATTTAAATGCAATCCATGATCAATGTTTAATAAATCTGGTAACACATCTCACAGGGAAACAATCATTAAATTAAAACTATAATAATATAATGCATTAAAATAACCTCCCTGACTCTAGCTGTGTTTATTCCCCATTGATTTCTCTCCTCTTTCCCTGTTCTCAAGCTTTATGTCTCTGCTTGTCATTTCTTCTTACTCCATTGCTTCGTATTCTCTCTTTCCTTCTTTCTTTAGTTCTTTCTAACCATCCGCAGCGTCTTCCATGGATCTTTAATTTAACTTCCAGCCTTCTAACGTCTCCCCCCTATGTTCACTCATCATTTTCTCACTGCTCTTCTGCTTTGCTTTACTCAGCTTTCTTGACGTCTGCTTTCGTCGGCCATCCCCCTGACTTACCTTATCTTGTCCATCACTGTCTTCTCTCTTAATGCTAAGCTAGTCCTCCACCTCCTTTCCGTTTCTCTTATCCTTTTTCTCACCTGACAGATCGCACCCTAT
Organism: Brachyrhaphis roseni; assembly: GCA_903066815.1. Lineage (NCBI taxonomy): Eukaryota > Metazoa > Chordata > Actinopteri > Cyprinodontiformes > Poeciliidae > Brachyrhaphis > Brachyrhaphis roseni. Next base: position 1,801 of record CAEFZY010017200.1, on the reverse strand, counting down.
TGATTACCACAGCTTAACATTTCTCTGCTCCCTTCCATTCACACCTCCTCCATAGACAACTCGCACCCATTCTGTTCTCCTTAGACTGCGACGAAGATCTATTTTCTACTTTGAGAACAATGCAGAGCGAGGTAGTGGGTGGGTGACAGTAAAGTGAGGACAAGGAGACATCAGGTGCTACCATGGCAACATTATTCTTTTTTATTATAAAAGAAAAAAAATCTTTACTTTTTGTACATGGAGAAATAACTGTTGACATTTTCATCATCTGTTTGAAATGGTCAGTTTTAGACTTTTATGCTGCAGACCTTTTGAGTGTTAGACAGAAAAGGTCAGTTCTGTGTTTTCCTTGCTTTGTACGCTGTCAGTTTTGTTATACAATGTTTGCTCAGAGCCTCATGGTCACTCTTATCTGAATGTACCTTGTGTGATCACATTGCTGGAGAGAAACTACATGCGCCGATTTCCGAGCACGCATGTTTTCATTTCCCAATTTGCCATGCACCATGATGCTCGGCCATCTGTCTCAGCACGGTGACTAAATTCAATGCCAGTGTGTTGCAGGGTCATGAGAAAACAAACCAGAACTGCTTTCCACATGAGAGGAAAAAGAATAACTTAACCATTTTTTTGGTATGGGGAGAAAAGGCAACTCAGCGTGGTCACTGTGCTTTACCCCTGCTATTGGGAGGCCTCCAGAAAAGATTTCTACCTTCTTAAAAGTTGACACAGAATATGGTTTATCTTCCATGGTATTTGGCTAACCCTTCATTCCGACTGATTAATGGCGTCTTGCCCAGCAGAGGGAGTGTCTTCTGTGATGGAGGAAGCGGTAGTGCAACAGCGTGTGTGCAGTGAATAAATGCTGTACATTAAACAAATTCTCCGCATTCGTCTTGGCAGCAGGCATGTGGGAGTATTGCAGACATTGGCTGGGTGTTTTGTCTTTTTCTTCTCCTCCAAATAAATCAAATGGAAGCTTTATATTTATAAAGTTCTTACACATTTGCTTCCATACAGGCTTTAACGTGTAATCTTTTTTAACCTATTACTGTAATCAGTATACCTGGGAACTGTACAGCAGCCAGTTAGTTTGGCGACACTGATTGGAGGAAGAAGCAGCTTGATCCCAGTGTACCGTTAGAATAAAAGATCATGTTGATGGTCAGACATTGAGGTAATAATGTCCACAGAGTCTAGTTTAGGGGGGTTATCTTCAGGCGGTGCCCAGTTCACCAGACAGCAGGTGGAAAGGAAAGAAGTCAATAACATCAGCCACAGACATAGAGGAGTGAATGGAAGCTCTTATCTCTGGACTGTTAAACATGACATCAGGATGACGCATTTATAGCAAGATTTGACAGGATATTTTATCCTATAGTATTTTCTTCTATATATTAAATCATTTTGAAAATGATTTAATATACAGTTTCTTCAGGAATGGAGTCTTTTGTGATGAGTTTTGGGATGAGTTTACATTATAGTTGAGTACATTATTTATTAGTTACACGGGAAAAGCTCTGTTAATTACCTTTAATGTCTTTTCTAAAGCTCTCTGTGAGTGCTCATGAACTCTCGGGCAACTCTTTTGATTTTCTTTTGAAACCTCTGTCAGAAATTTTATGAGTACCTTGCCATATTTTCATTTTATTTATTTAATTATTTATTTATTTTTGACAGATGAACTTTTTTCTACTTGGAGTTTTCCAGGACATTTGGAAATTGAGAAATAAATCAGTAACCACTGCGTTCAGTGTGTCTTTCAAAAATAAGCTGGAAGCTTAGCTCACTTCATTGACTG
>CAEFZY010017197.1:0-13999 GCA_903066815.1 Brachyrhaphis roseni | reverse complement strand
CCAACATTCTTCCTTTTCCCAGAGTGAAGTTATACTGGCTCACAAAAATGCCAGTTTTATAACCTCCTGTTCCTCGCCCTGATATCAGAAGCAGTTCAAAGAGAGTTCACTTAAGTCATTTACACATAGTTATCCTGGTGAGAATATTCAATATACCTTTTAATATAATAGAATGAACTGCATGAAACACTAAAATAATATTTTTCCTCAACAGCTCGCCTCAGCATCGACTCCACCTTCTTCACTAGACGAGGCGTCTGAAAAATAAGAAATTAGTATTAGAAATAGTTCTTTAATCTTCAGCACTTATCTTAAAACTCAAATTTTATAATTATATAACATGATAGTGAAAAAACGTGCAGTATAATGTGTCAGGACATAATAAAATGTTTTGATCTTTGTCAAGTTCTCAAATTGTTTAAATTTTACCTCAAAAGTACAAAAGCACACAGCAGATTTCTCAATAATCATATTTAAACAAATATGAGTGAAACTCTATTGTTAATTTGAGAAAGTAGCCGCAAGGCGCTGCTTATTAAACATACTTAATCAATGATTCAAGAGCAAATGTGAATATCTCTTTGAAAATAAGAGAGCGGTCGTTTTGCTCGTCACTTTGCGTCAATACCAAGTCAAAGAGGAACGAGATCAGCAATGCTCAAGAGTTTACCTTATACACACACTGACAGGTAAACAAAATGTAAACCGTGACCCCAAAGACGTCAAACACAGGAATTAGTGCGTGTAAGATTGGGAGAGTCGCATGTGCAGCCTGGGATCAACATGACAAGGAGGCTCTGGAGAGGAATTCAGCTGGGCTCCTCTGAGAAAGCACAGCCAATATCACGAGTGAAGGTGAATAAAAAGTGAATAATCTCGAGTTTGTTTTGAAAGTTAGCGCTGCGTGACGAAGTGAAATCAGTTTTCAGAATTGGAGTTAAAAGCCTGCATAACTTTGTCTCGTCCATCTTTCCTCTGCTTGCATTTGGCTGTTCATTTAGAGCTACGTAAAAACCGATCATTTCTCCTGTCTGGACTATTGAACCACCTGAGAGCTAATTTACGAGAAATATGAAGAGAGACTCATGCAAATCCAGGAGAAATAATTATTATCAATTCAGAAATGCCACAATAAATTGGTCTTTCCACCGCGACTCAGTGTATTTCTCAATGTGAACTGACTGCGGTTTTATCAAGAAGGTGAATATTGTCACAGTTGTCTTTGCTGTTTCTCTGACTGCTTGTCTTCCCCTGTCATGTTTGTGTTCATTGGTCTAATGAAATCTGAAGGTCTTCCACTGTATTCGGCGCAGAGCAAGTCATTTTCCCCTCACTTTTTATAATCTGGTTTTGTTGGAGTGCAGAACTTTTGCTGCTGAGCTAACTGAGCTGTTGTATTCCAGCAACAATAAATGATGCATAGGCTCCTTAGAGCAAATAATGTAGGTTATAATTCAACAACAGCAAACTGCTGATTTCATTCAGACGTTCATTTTGCTGCATCACTGAGGATCTCATCTGCCTCGACCAAATGAGAGTGTTAGTGGACACACACTCAAAGAAACACAAGCACTTCCTCTGTTATAATGAGAAAAAAAACAAAAAAACAAGAGTTAATGACAATGATCTTTTATACGGTATTTGAAGGGTTCTGAATTGAGAGTTTCACTGTTCCCATCGCTTCACTCCCAGTACGCCAGGAAGCAATCAGAGCATCTGCAAACTTGTAGCCCAGAGCTGGACGCTGGGCTGGTGAGGCAGCTGAAGAGAAGAAGGCAGCAGCAGAACGTGTGCGTAGCGAAGCAGCTCAGATTGGAGGAGTGTATTTGATATGTTCTGTGAAGTGTGAGGTTGATCTGATATGAAACACCTGGAGCTCGCCGCCTGAATTCAATCGCATTTCAACAGATTAGGGGCAAACAAGACAGTTCATATTCATGGTTATTTATTTATTTAGGCTTGGAGTTGGGTGCTTTATAGTAAACACAATTTTAAATCATTACTTTTGAATGGTTGGAAGTTCAGGCGAGGTCCATCAATAAAAATATGAAGTCGTGATTTCTGTCTTGCAAGTCGGAATAATTCCCAGAGATGCCTCAGGAAGTAAGACTTCACATTCGCTTCTCTAGTCCACCTGAGGAACTTTGGCACTGCAAGTAATATTCACATGCGTATTTGTGCAGATCTGTAGGGAAAGTGGGGTTCAGGGTCTGGTCTGTGCTGGAAGGTGGAACCAACCATCTTCCCTTCTCACCCGGTCAGACAGCGACAGCTGCTCTGAAAGAGCTTTTATTTGCATTTCTGTAACATTTCCTCACACTGAAACAATCACACACAGTACAATATATCTTCCATTCATCGACATGCTGCATGAATTAGTTTGCCTGATTATTGAAAATAGCACTGACTGAGCCATTTCCAGTATTTCCAGCTGGAGCTAAATGTTGATCCTAGATACAAGCCGACAGCGCTTGAACTCAGCAATTTCCTCAGGGTGTATGTTTCTGTTAAAATGTATTGCATTTCTTCTACGCATTTTAACTTTCTGTGGGTTCTGCTGCAGTGAGAACATTAGCGTATTCTGCTTCTTCTTTTAGTTTGAACAAACCTGAAGCCAGATTGTTTGTTTTCCCCCTTATGGGTTTTCTGCTTGCTTGGGAGTCGACGCACACCGCAACATTGTGATTAAATGCAGCTTGACTGAGTCACAGAAAAGTGTCAGATTTAGTTGGTGCTCTGAATTACCCCGCTCTCTCTGGGCGTCTGCAGGTTGTTGTCAGAAAACCTCGGGGGGTAACGGATTACACAGGAAAACAGAAGACTTAGCTGTCTCTTCGGGCCTTTGTGGCATCCTGCCATGGAAACGGTCTCACTTCATATCCCAACATTGCAATGTTTGTGGAGGAATGCTGCAGTCTTTCATTTCTCTGCTTCATCTGTTGCTAGTGCTGCTTCCCTCGAGATGTGGCTCAAGTCTAAAGGTGCAGCTTTTCCTCTGTGTCTTTAGATGCCAGGCTGATAGAAATACAGGCTGTGAATGAGTCTTAAAATAATTTTCTGCTTCTGTAATTATACAATAATTGTTCCTGTATTCCCATTGGGAAGTGAACAAGGTGTCGTCATTAGTCAGTGTCAACAATTTGCTCTTCATTCTTTAAGCAGTTCAGGGGTGAGTGGTTTCAGTCATATGATTGATTAAATTAGGAAATAAGGATCATTACAAACCTTCTCAGCTTTATTCAGACTTTCAGATTAATGTTAATAATAATCACAGAGAGGACTGGAGCTTTTAAAGATGAACATGTAGACCACAGTAAGGGAGGTGTTAAGTCGTGTCATTCACTTTGTCTCAGGAGAACATTTGGGTTGTAGAGAATCTACTTCACCAAGCTTATGTCTTAATAACTTACTTTCATCAAGAAATGAGTAGAAACAAGGTCTTACATCAAATCCCAGTCTAGGTCCCCCAACCTTGTGTTTGCATGTTCATGCGTTGCGTATCCCACAAGAGTCAGCCATGTGGGGAAGAAGAGCCACAATGGTGATTCTGTAAAGGCATTATTAGTAATAGCTAGGGATGTTTCAGTGCACAAAAATTGCAGCAAAGGTAAGGCACCTTTCAGCACACTTTCAAAAAAACATAATAATATATATATATGTTATGTATAGTACACACAGCCACAGGTGCTACTGAAGAAGGTCTTCAGTAGCACCCCCTACACTCCAGCAGACCTCAGTCTCCTCAGCAGGTAAAGTCTGCTCTGACCCTTCCAGTAAAGATCATTAGTGTTCTGACTCCAGTCCAGTTTATTGTTCAGCTGAACAACCAGGTACTCCTAAGTTCACTATCACTATCACTATCTCAGTGTCAGTAAACCTGGACGTTTATTGGGGTCATTGTGGCTGTAGAAATCCTTACTTCATGTTTACCTAATGCCCACTTCATGTTCAGCAGTGCTGTTGACAGTAACAGCTGGTCTAAACGTCATAAATTAGTTCATTTACGCAATCCCAATTCACAACTCTAATTTGGATCCAATTACAGGCAATCTACCAGTTCAAATTAAGCTTGATTATTTTAATCTTTTATCAAGAGAATGGGCGATGCCAGGATAGCGTCCTCCACAGTTTCCTCTCATGAAAAATCTAAGCCATAAATTGTTGTTAGATATATTTGCAGAATAGAGGAAATGTAACAGATCAGGGCCAGACTGCCGTCAGACATAAAGCCTCCAGAAAGAGTCTGGCATCATAATGTAGCTTAAAAAAACCACACATTATGTCCCGACCTAAAAGAATTCAAAGCAGATGAAATATCATTCTGGAAAGTGATTTGTAAGACTTTAGGACACAAGAGAACCACAATGAGAGCCATCATTTATGTCCATTTAGAAACCATGGAACAGTGGTGAGCCTTTCAGGCGTTCCATTATTAATCCAAGAGTCCGTTCATAAGAAATCCATGGATATAATACTGCTAAGAAGAGACGGATTCATATTTTACATGCAGCTTGTTCTCTTTGCTAGGGGACTGTTTTTGATCAAATGTTCTAGCTAATAATAAAAGGCTCATTTGAAATGAGAGCTAATAAGAAGTTGTTTTTTCTCTGGAGACAGTTTGGAGTCTCTGCAAACCTGTCTGATTCCTTTTCTTTTTCCATTATCTTTTAACATCAGTATTTTACTCTTATTTGTTTCGATTCAGTTTATTTACATAGTACCGATTCATCACATGTCGTTTCAACACATTTTACAAAAACAGGTCATTTCAATCCAATCATACACACATCACAGTTGATCCCACATGCTCCAGATTATTCAAAATGAAAAAGATGGTCTCTAAAAATTGACAATCGGTTTCATTACTTTCAGAAATTTGACATTTTTGCATTGTGACCAGGTATTTATTGCATTTATGTTTTCCTTTTATTCAGGTTTGCCTTCTATCTCTTGTAGTCCTAATCATCAAAAACCATAAAGACAATCTGGTTCATTTTGCCAGCTGCTGCGTAAGAGCTACAAACTGAGATGAGTCTGAATAAGTCAGCACTGCTCTGACTCCAGCCATGTTCTTATGTAAACACTTACCATCATTCTGATGATGTGTGATTCAAGCAAAACAAACCTTTTGTTCATCAGTTTACTCTAATGTTGAATAGGTTTATTACCAGATCACATTTCTGTTAATTCCACAGGAAATTGTATGGTATTTAAAAAGAATGATATATTTCATGTTTGTTGTTTCATTATGCACTTGCTTTTTTTTTTTTAAAAAAAAAAACATTACATGTTCTGATGGTGAAAACAGAGCTGCTGTGAGTCAAAATGATGGAACAGTTTATCATCATTATGGAGCTGGTGGTTTCAGACCCAGCTGCTGAGCATGGCTGCTGACGCTTGAGACAAAGAGGAGATGGAGAGCGGAAAGGTGAGGAAGACTCGTTACACACATGGAAAATGAGATGGGGGGGAAAAAAGGGGAAAATGGGTTAGCACTAACATGACAGAGAGACATCCACCACCATGAGAGAGAGAGAGAGAGAGAGAGAGAAAGAAGGAGGGATTGCAGGGAGAGGTTGGAAGCGTACTAGTCCTTGCTCTCCGTCTCTTTGGTGTCAGTTGCTTTAGCGTCTCGGCAGAAAGCAGCACGGAGATGGAGCCTCAGAGGTTCAGTACGTACGCTTTCACTCTTTCCAGCCTGATGTTGTCTGCTGCCGCTGCTTTTTGCTTTTCATTCCTCATCAAAGTGTCTGTTTGGTTTTAGACGCTGGCTTGTTGTTTAGTTGTTTGGCGGACTGTGTGTAGCGTTCCAAAGTTGGGCTTTAAGAGTGATTTTCACTTAATCAGAGCGGCTATTCTGTTCAAGTTGTCAAATGTGAAAAATAGTCGCAGATTGGATTCAGCTTCATGTTTTTGTTCATTATACAAGAGTTATTGTGACAGCATCCATCCCTCAGGTGAGACATCCAGCGGATCAAGGTCTCTCTTCTCCTAATTGCTGTGATTTTTAATTAGCTTCTTATTGATGTGATAACGACTCGGAGAAACTTTGGGAGGAAATCTGTTTTGATTGTCTGATAAATGAGGAAGTCAGATTATTAAGTTCTTTCTTTCATCATTTCAGTGTCCAGGATGTAAAAATGTCAAATAAATCCATTCTGGAGCAAGGAGTACTCTGCAGATATTTATGAATAACAAAGTAAATCTTTTTCAGCTGTTTGAATCTATTAGAACCTTTTACATCAAATGATCATGTTTGCTAAACTGTGTAATCTTTTCAATATTTCAGTTGTGTTTTTCTCATCATGCTATGATTGTTGATCTCTATAGTTTGGCGATTTACTGCTTTCAAGGAGAATATTGCATCAGCAGCTTGATGAAGACATGCAAATGTCTGACTTTGAGACCAAACTCTGCTAATTAGCTAATCTTGTCGTGTTACAATGCCAGTTACTGGCTCTTATCATATTTTTCACCATGTGTACCACGCATGTTAAAGGGACACTGAGCATGTGTTTGAGTTTGAATGTGTTTGTATTTGCATCTTAAAGCTGTTTCACTGAAATTCATGCGACTATTTCACAAAATGAAAGGAACTTGACTATTTACGTCATAGATTTTATATCTAACGAAACGGAGCGCCGCTGACTGAGTGGCTGGAGTTGAAATGTTGTGTGTTCGAGTCCAGTTTCCCCCTGACACATGGTGATGTGCCCCTGGGCAAGTCATTTAACCCCACTGATCTGCGTATCGGTGTACAAATGCGTGCGTGTGTGTTTGAAGTGCTTTGAGTTGTCAGTATTGCTAGAAAAGTGCTAAATAAATTCAACCCTTTTACATTCATACTTATCAAAAACAAAAAAAAAACACTGATGCAGTGTATAATAAGCCCACATTTAATATACAAGTCGGGTCCAGGAAGACCAGGAGGAAGTTGTGAGACTGTGTGTGTTCAGGCCACAGCAGGTGAATCATTCATAAGTTAAGAACAATTGTTTAATCTCACTGCGACAGACAGGAGGCCTGTCCAGGGTGACCCCGCCTCTCGCCCGGAGCGTTAGCTGGAGAGACACCAGCACCTCCTGACCCCACTGGGGACAAGATGTTAGAAAATGGATGGATGGATGTTTAATTTCAATATAAATATAAAACAAAAGAGACATAAATAAAACTACAAAAGCAGCTGAATGGGTTGAAGAGGAATGTACTGCAACCTCAAGGGGGGCGCGGCGAGAAATGTCTCATTCACATAAAAAAAAAAAATATATAGCAGAATGAGTTGCTCTAAAACGAGCTTCAGAACAGGGTAAACCAAGGGTTTAACCAATAATGAGAAATTCAGACCAAATCACTGTAGTTCTACTTTAGATAGTGAATGATTTACATGGGATAAACCGAGTCACAGACAATGGAATATGTCATTATTAGCTTTTTTTTCTAAAAACGACAGGTAAAATAGGTAATGACATTTTTTTTATGTAACAACGAAAAAGCCCTTTGTGACCTCTGCTGGAATGTAACTCTTAACTTTCAGATTTTAATCTTGCATGAAAAAAATACAAAATACATTCAAATAAGATAGATTTATCAAAAAAATAATAATTTCTCACCCAAGAAAAATGAAGAAAGGAGGATACATGGAATCGTACTCTAACAGGAACATCCATAAAGTATAAACATGGCAATGACATGATTTTAGCATACATTCTTTAGTTTTTTATTTTTCGTATTTGTTTGCATATTCATATGAAACATAGGAAGACTCTGTAAATTTTTCCTTTTCAGTGTCTTTTGTGGCTCTATACTCTTTTCTTTAATGGGAGATGAGACAAAAATGACTCCTGACAGACAAAGCACACACAGGGTGTCTTATTATACTGCAGCTTTAATATCTCACCTTGTATCAAAGTTTGTGCCAAATGGGAAAATGGAAATTATCATACTAATGTTGGTTTAAACAGGAAAAGATACCCTTTTGTTCTCAAACTGAGAGGACCTTCATTTAAGACGGTTCTTGTTTTTCTGACATCCTGGCAGTTTCACAGGAGCTCTGGTGTAATTGACCATCTAATCTATCAGAAAAAAATAATAGGATTTTGCAGAAATAAAAAAAAAATCCTTTCTGGTTTACATTTTTATTAAAAAGATGGCTTAATTTATATGCAAAGTACTCATACTGCCACAGTCTCATGTAACAGATAAAATGGCTCACTAGTTTTCTGAGCTTTTTGTTTTCTTTTTAAACTCAACTCAACTTTAACACTTCAAAAGTGCATGAAATGAACAGACTCACTGTCAATGTTTCATTCCTTCTAATAGAGCAAATGCACCACGGCTTTCTTTAGCCCAGTATAATAATATTAGAACCCCAGTATTTCATTTACACTATAGTCTCTAAAAGCATAAATAGTGTAGCTTCTTGCTAACTTTCATATTCAGTAAATTGTTACATCCTAATTTATAAGGTGTTTTCGATAAATTCATCTGTCAAAAGCATAAACATAATAAAAAATAATAAGTAAAAATCCAATAAAGACATCATGAAGGCCTAGTAGGATGGAAATGTTTTTCACAGCATTGGGGCGAAAGCTCTCTGTTGTGGTGTCCAACTTTTCTTTGACATATATTTTGTTTCTTCTGTAAAGGTCAGATCACAGAGCAGAAATTAATCTCAATAAATGAATCTCAACATCTCCATGTGCTTCATAAGGCCTCCAGAAAGATCCCCAGTGACGTTTCCTTTGACATTTGGTGGTGAGAGCCGGGAACTTGTCTGCACCATAGTTACCGAAACTTAAACACACTTTTGGAGCAGACTGAGAGCAGGTTGTGCTTGTTTTAAATAGAAAACACTTCAGATGCTGCAGTGTTGCAAACATAATTTCTTTATTTTTTTTACTTTCAGCAGCTTCTACATGGCAAATAGGCCTTTTTAGTTCTTAAAGTCAAACATTTGTTGAAAGGAGATTAATTTTATTGCAACCTGTTTTGACAGCTATGGGTATTTATATTGCCAATAATATGTTTTCATGCTAAGATCCTGTTTCAGGACTGATGTTTGACAGAGGGAATAGCACAGCATTTAGCTTTGATGTAAACTTGAAGTTGGATTTTTACCAGTACTTTTTGAGGTCTGTTAGTTGTAACAAGTTCTTCTACCATGTTACTTTGGGTTTAGTTCATAATAAATGCCTTGTGTCATGATTAAATATGCATGTGGTCTGTTCTCATTGTAACTGCTCGTCTTTTTCAGCCCTCAGCAGGTGCAGAAATCGCTCTTGTTTGAAGCAATCGTTTGAAACCACCTTAAGCACCATATTTACGCTCTGCTTTGGTTTCCTTCATCATTTTCTTTAAACTGTCTGTCTCCTCAGATGGATTTTCCTTCCTCTGTATTTGCTTTTTGGTCTGTGGTCTATCAGAGTTTATTCCAGCGTTTAATAGCAGCCAAAAAACAAAAGTAAAGCCAATGTGTTGACAGATGCTCTGCCAAGCAGCTGGAACCTGGAGCGTTGGTGATTATTGTTTGGAGTAACTTAGCAATGGCTTATTCATTTTTTAGCATAAATGTTTGGGTTTATGCATTTTTTATGAAATGTCTTCCGTGGAATTATTGTTGGAAAAAAAAAACCTCATCCTCAGTTTGATACCAAAAGACTGGGTTGGTTTTTAAACCAGTTAACATTTCTGCTTGCTACTTTACACAGCAAAGAGACGCCTGCCGGAATATTATTTACAAGTTGTTTAAAAGCAATTACCGTACTAAAAGCTCAGCTCGGCTTAGAAAATGTGTTAAATATTACTGTCGGTATTTTACAAGCTGTTCCTCTCTCTCTGTTTAAGTTTTCAAAGTGGCAGTCGGATCATAAAGCTTTATTTAGCAGAGTGTGAGTTTAACATTAAACGGACTCTTACATAATGGGATGAACACCACAAAATGTGCTCATGTAGGACTGATTGGGTGCAACACAGCCTGAAGATGGAGGGACAAATTGAAATGATTGCTGGAATCAGTTGACCTTCTAACTCTAATGTGAAAATGAAACACAGGTAAACGTCACAACAGAATCTGAAATGTTTTCAGAAAGCATTTCTTGAATCCTGGCTCCTGCTACTTAGTTGTTTTTTGATTTTTTTTCTGCTCAAGCTTTGACAAATAATAAAAAAAAATAGCAAGCAGTGATAGTTTACTCACTTTTATTTATTAAGACAATCAATGATATGCAAAGCTATGTAGAGCAGGGCCATGGAAATGAAAATACAACTCACTCATGGTGCAGTTTAACAAATGGAAATGTCAAAAACTGGATTATAAGAGCTGCACTGCTCTGAAAGTATGGGATCAGTCTAGACGAAACGACCTCATAGATGAAGATTTGGAGTATTTTTGCCTTAAAAATCTTAAAATAAATTGTTTTGACAAATGAAAAAAGTAATTTAATCAGTTGTTGCTGTTGGTGGTGCAATGCATCGTGTGTAATTTTCTTTTTGGAAATAAAGACAAACCCAAGTAAGCAACTTTATGTCAAAAACCTTCTAAAGCAAGAGACTTTAGAAAAAAACAAGTCCAAAGTCACTCATAATAAGCGAGCTTGGCAACGCTGGTCCTATGAGGCAGTGGCTGGACTCTGAAGTTCCCTTTTTGTGAATGTGAAGAAGAGCTTTCATCTGTGGGAGACCCAACTCTCATCCTGACTGCTTCACACTCAGCTGGAAAGCCCTGCAGCTTGCTGTGGCTCTGTTGGTCTGAGGACGTCAACAGAACCACAGCATCTGAAAGAAGCAACATAAGAAGCTTTCTAAGCAGTTCCAGTGCTAAAGCGCTGTTGGTGTTTGCTTAGAACCAGCCCTTTTCTTTTCTCACCACCGAAGCTTAAAAGAACTGGAGTTAAGAAAAAAAACAACAACAACAACTATAAAAACACTGAGCTTCAACATGAATGTAACTTTGGATCAGCACCAGAATGACACAAGCTCACATTCTCTCATTAAGGTGGTTGTGGTTGTAGACAATATTTTCTGCTGGATATACAAAATAAACACTGTTTCTTATTTAGTTCTTAAGCTCTTTGTGGTTCATGACAGGTAGTGTTAATGAATCCTGCTACATATGTTGTGTTTTTGAGTAAAAAGTAATTGTTTATTTTTAATGCCTAATGAACCAGTGTATTATCTGTTATTCTAATGGACTACATAGAAATCATCGGTTTTCTAACACATTAGTCTTCTGGTGGTATCCAATTAAGCACAAAAACAAAAAACTACAAAAAAGTCGTTTTTTGAAGTTTTCTTCAAAAAACGACTTTGTTTTCTGAAGAAAACTTCACATATTGATGCTTCTGGTGAGGTTTCAGCACCAGATGGTGAACAGCTCCCCAGTGGAAGGCATCGCATTGATTTCAGCTGAGAATCATTTCTTCTTCACATCTGCTCATTTTAATTCCTTTAAGATGTAAAAACATAATGACACAAACTAATTTAAAAATGTAGAATTTGAACTTCATGCTCTGAAACAGCCACACAGTGACACAGACCAGCCACATTAACAGTCACTGATAGTTTTCTGTCAGTGACTGACCTCCATGTTTGACCTTACTGTCTGCCTGGCTTCTCAGACAGTCGCCAGGCAGGGCAGATAGTCTCTGACAAAATGGCTCACATTTCTGCCATCTAATTCTCTACATACAGGAGTTGCCACTTATAGGTCAAACAAAGCCCAGGTCAAGAAGATGCCAGCATACGAGCAAAAGTTTGAGAGAGTTCTTCGCTTGCTCATTGTTTATATAATAAATACTGGGAACCAAATGGCTGAAGGATTTGAGTCTCAAACCCTTGACATTTGAGACATAGACTCAAATGTGTGTCTCAAATGTTTCTCCTCTAGTGTCTTAGGGATTCATGTGGATCTTCTGGTCTCACTAAAACAACATGAGTTAGTCAATAGATAACAATTAATGTTGAAATGCTCCTTTTAAAAAAAAACAACAACAAAAAAACCACACACACACACAAAAATTCATATCTCAGGTCAAGTCAAGTTTATTTGTACAACACATTTCAGTACCAAGGCAGTTCAACGTGCTCCGCTTCAGTGAGAAGTTACATATTGAAACAAAGAAATTCCTTTTCTTTACAAAAATGTTCAAACCAATTGAATGCTGGACTGGAGAGTCCTACCCAGCTCCACCGTCTTTTCAGTAGTACGTCACGGTCAGCAGTGACAAATGATGCACTGAGGTCCAACAGAACCAGAACTGTGGTTTTTCCACAGTCTGTATTTACGTGTGCGTTATTGAACACGTTCAACATCCATAACAGCAGAATTGAGTTTAAGCTCTATCCAAACTGACAACTTCAATTTCCCTCTTATTTTTGATGCATAGCATTGTTAACTGTACCTATCAAAACATGATTAGGTTCAGCAAATAAAAATATGAGAAAAGCAACATATTGACATATTTAGCCTTGCCACTACATAGCAAGACTATTTGCCTCTGGCTCCATCAATTGTCCTGAGATAAGGTTGCCAGGGCAACAGGTTTAGGAGGGAACCCCAGACACCTCTGTCCCCAGCGATGTCCTCCAGCTCATCCTGAGGCGTTCCCAGGCCTGATGGGACTTGGAGTTCCAGCCGGATGACAACGCTCCTCACTTCATCTCTACATATAAAATCTTTGCTTAGTCCATGGATTCTGCTGACATTTTATGCTCTGTGGTACACTGTTCTTATCCTTATGCCTCTGTAAACAGTATCATGTGCAAGTAAGTTAGGTTTACTTACTTCTGTATTGACGATCCAATATGGAAAGCAATTAGGGACAATACTGTCAGTATTACGTTTGAATAATTCACTTATCTTTAGTTGTTTTAAAGCAGCCTGTTGTCTTAGAGTGCTAGAAGCCAATTCACATGTTGGTATTGGGAAGCTGGGCTGGTGTTGTACAACTTGAGATTGCTAGTCTTGTCTGAGATGCATGATCAGAATCATGCCCTTGTTTTGGTTCTAGATTCAGAACTTCTACAAAGTTGCAAAGTTTTTGAGCAGCAAACCCTCAGATGTTTTATACCTGCTCAAAGTAAGCTTAAATTGAAGCTCCCGAGTGTCGGAAACGTTTCTCCTCTGCGATGCTTCCAACTTAATTCCACAAAGAAACATCCACCTTTGGCTGTGCGTTTTTCAGCCGTCCAGCCGAGCAGTCTGCTGTGGCATGCCCTTTTCTCTTCCCAAACTGAAAACACAGGCACTTCAAACTGCTTTCAGAGAGCTGCAGCTTCACAGTGTTGTAAAAGCAAACCTGAGATCCATGTGACAGTTGTGAAAAGAGGAGAACTAGACTTCCACTCCACCTCGGAGACTGATCTCACTCCGATTTGAAGCGGTGGTAGGCGTTTCATTTCGGCAGCTGTGCTTTTTTACCCCAGAACTGCTATCACTGAGAATCCTGAGAAAATTTGGTAAATAAAGATTAGAGTTGTGAATGCTGGCTGAGACAAAAGGAAGAAACTTTAAGCTTCACCGCTGATAGCAGATCCTGATTCCTTGACAGGTGGCATCATGTGCCATGCGTTCTCCATCAGATGCCCGGACAGACTGTTCACACAGCTTCTCAAGCATTCAAAAGCAAAAAAAGAAATGGCTGGGTGAGAAATGCGTTTGTGGGAGGCAGATGAAAACAGAGAGCTACTGTAATGAATGGAAAACAACCACCAACAGCTGAAGTCCCTGTGTGAGGGAAGCCGCCATGCTGTGGAGGCTGCGTCTGCAGGGAGGCCTGCAGGGCTGTTTGCAAACCGGGGTGTGTGTGTGTGTGTGTGTGTGTGTGTTGGGGGGGGAGTGGCGCAGAGGTTCATCAGGGATTCATTTCTACCGCACTGTGTGTGTGTTGGTATATATGGTTTAGCCTGCCTTTTGACCTGACTACGTACTTACATTACAGGGACCTAAGTGTATTACAAGGACAGTGCCAATGTCCTCATAAATCAAGGAGTGTATTTAAAA
>CAEFZY010017195.1:0-28869 GCA_903066815.1 Brachyrhaphis roseni | reverse complement strand
AACCTCCAGCAAACACCTAGAAAGACAGTTAATACTGTATCACAAAACAAAGGAAGTCAAGTAACCAGCACACAGAATAATAATATGAAAACACAACCCTTAAAATAAACTCATAAGTAAATGAACTTAGAAAATGTTCCTAACAAATTACACTATCTACTGCGGAAAAGTGATTATATTTAAGTCAACTTAGGAGAGACATATTTTTCTAAATGTAATTTGGTTTCTGTAGTACAGATGAAAGATTGTAATAAAACAAACCAAGCTGACCATTGCTTAATTTCTGACACATTACATATACATGACATATCCAATCTTTATTTTACTGTATTTTCCCAAGTTCTATAAGGTTTTCTATTGATTATTTGCCTTTTAAGAGGGCAGACACAAGACAGCTTTTGTGATATCAAACAATTAACCCAACATTAGAAAACAGTGGTATTACAAAGAAAGTTTGTGGTGGAGACAAACTGTGTAGCTATTGCTGTGTTAACCTTTTACAATCTCTCTTGAGGCACGCTTGACTTGGTGTCCTTCTTCAAAACAACACATGTTGCTGCTGAGAAATATATATCCACCCTGCTGGAAAGCACCAGAGCAGGTAATTCAAAGGAAGCATGTTATGCAATCATAAACACCAAGGAAGTTTCTGTACACTTTATTGCAGAGCATCACATATTTATTTGTTAATATTTTGTTAGTGTTGAACTCCTCCTCATTAACTCCTTGTGATAGATTGCAGAGATACTAGCAGATATGGTTTTACTAACGACTGCAAATTACTTTTTATCACACAAAGATTAATGTCAATTTGGGGATGTGCAGCCGTGCAGAAGGGCATCAAGATATTTAAGATACATTTAATTTAGTTTGTCTCTTCATTACTTGTAAAAGAAAAATGATCTTCAAGTGTTATTGGAAATCTGCAGTTAATTTGTCTTTATGATGTCTGAGCTCTGAGGTCCCATCATGATGTGCAGGTTTTGAACAAGCACAAAAAGTGAAATTTGGAAATAATTAATATTGGATTAGGTGGAGTTCTGCTGTGTAGCAGATACAATGAGCAGATACATCATCATGATCTAATGCATTAAAAATACATGGAAAGTAAACACAGATCCAATACAACTGAACAACAACTGAAGGTAAAATGGCATTATACAGTATGTGCCCGAAAAATACATAATACGAGCTCTTATGAACTTTTTGACCTTCACTGGAAAAATATCTTTCACTCTTAAAATAACAAACATACCAGTAAAATAATTTAAATGTGGTCAGATGAGGACCCAAATAATAAAAAATTGCTTTCAAAAAATATTGCAAGAGAAATAACATTAACTTTGAAATAACTAAATTTGACCAGCAGTGTATTAAGCCCACATGGCACACATGAAGTCGTTTGTCACATTAAAATCTTTTTGTTATGGTGTTTAATTGCTTCCTCATTTCCTGCTTGCTGCTCATTTTGTTCTGTGATGCGAATACAGAGGGGGAAAACAGTTGTGTTGCATCTTTATTCTAAAAAATAAGCATGTGCAGCATCTAGTGTTAAACAATCCATGTATGCAATAAGCATTTTCAATGCACCCATAGACACCAACATAACATTATGATTGCCATATGATAGTTTGTGGGTGCCCCTTTTTCCTCTGAAGTGGTACTGTGCAAAGATTTAATACCACATATAACACATTGGAATAAACTAAACCAGAGTTTAAAATGTATTTTGCGGCTTGTAATCATGTGTTTCAAGTGCTCCATTAAAAATAATTATTTAAATCTAGATTAACCTAAACCTTTGATCTCCCCAATTTAAAAAGGAATCAGTGCCCCTCCTAAACTTTGACACGAATGAACAAAACATACATCCAGGGCTCACTTATTGAGGTAATCATATTCAATGTCTCGCATCCTCATTCTGACTGTACTTTTCTTTCAGACTTTCTCTCATTCAACATAAAAAACTGTTGATGTTAATTTATTTCCATCAGTGGATCATTCTTTTGTTTCATTTCTTAAATCCACATCCACCCTCAGGATGAGTGAGTGCTCTTATTATTTGACTCTCTACTCACAGTCAGTTTTCTCTGAACTCAGCCACAGAGGAAATGGCAAAGGCAAAACATAAACCAAAAAAAGCATGTTGCTGCTCCAGAGGTATAAAGCTGGCTTTCTTTGTTTGCCTTGTTTATGCTGTTTTATGTCACAGCTTTTATTCTGACACTCACTAGAGGTTCAAAGTCGGAGGACAGGACATGTGTTTTCTATTTTTATATAGAAAACACATTGCTACACAGGACCAGAGGCTTTTGTATATATGAAAGGCTCAGATGCATTATGTAAAATAAACTTTAAGTGTACAATATCATGTTTTATTTTTATTTTTTGCAGACGTGAACTGTTATGGGGTAAAAAAAGAAATTAACAGATGATGTGCAGCAATGAGCATGTGAACTCTCCAGAATTAAATGTCACATCTGTCAAATTATTACTGAAAAAGTATTGATACAGCTTCTTTCTGTGTGCAACACACATTGAAACTCTGATCAAAACGATTCATCTGTGTTTGCTGAAGACATGCCAACAACTCATCTAAACAGGATCTATTTATACAATATAATTAAAAGGCTTTCAACAAGGCTGGGGAACCACAAAGCTCATCCTGCTATTATATTTGTCTGCTTTGGTTTGCCTCTTATTTGAAGTCAGATATATACATGGAACTGCACGGTACTCAGTCTATCTTTTTGTTTATCTCAGTGTAGGCGTGTGTAAACATGGACACATACTGCAGCATGGTATATGCTCTTATATCTTCAAGAGGACTGGCTAAATGGTCAAAGCAAAGAGAAATAATAGACATCTTCAGTACAGGAATGCCTCTGTGCTCTAACCTGTGACCTTTTCCCCTAGTTTTGGTTTAATTTAGATGACTGCTTATACATTTTCCTTCAAAACAGACTGCCAGATTGCTTTGTACAGTTGTCTCATCTGCTGTTATCAGCTTTCTCATGGCCCCCCTCTCCCTTTTCTGCCAGGCAGATTTTAGGACTAAAAATTATATAGTTAACAGCTTTTTTGCCCTTTGAGGATTGATGCACACCTAATTAAGGCATTTGAAAACTAAAATTAAACATTACTTACCAAAACGACACAGGGCTAATTACTTCAGTCCCACATTCCTTTCAAATTGCTCAATCAAGTCACAAATGCAGATGCTGGTTTATCCATTGATTCTGCTAGAGAAACATGAGAGAAACCAAACAAATTTGCCCACCTCCACTAACATTTGATCATAAAATTACTTGTCAGTCACAGTAAAATCTCTAGACTAGTTTGATTTAAAAGACAAATTTCAATGATATTTCCATTCTGTAAATTTTATGCTTTTACACTATCTTCCAATGTATTCATATCCCTTGACCTTTTATGCTTTTTGTCCAATTACAGCCATAAACATTCGAGTATTTTATTGTGGTTTTATTTTATTGGCCAACACAAAGTTGTGCATAGATCTTATACGTGGATTGGAAATCTGAAACGTTTGGCATACATTTTTATTCATCTGCCCTGAATCAATATTTTGCACAACAACCTTTTGCTGCAATTGCAGCTGCAAGTCATTCTGGATTTGTCTCTGCCAACTTAGTAAAACCAGAGATTTAAAAGTCTGCCTATGCTTCTTAGGAAAATGTGTTGAGTTCAGTCCAACTGCATGTGCCACACATAACATTTTGCATGCAACTAAGAGAAGTTTATTTCCTCTCTGGCAACAGTAGCCACCTGTTTGTCATGTTTCCTACGTGGTTTACGGTTTCAAAGTTGCAGACTTTTCAGTGTGACAGCGGCTAAGAACAAAATTTGACTGCATTATGTCTGTGAAAATGTTTTATTTTATTTGTTTTGTAACAAGAGAACAAAAAATAAGTGAACAAAATAAGCTTTGTTTGGTATTTGTCAACACTAAAAGTATAGTGCACATATAAAATAAATAAGAAATGAACGCATAATGATGCTAGACTGTAGAATGCAAAACTGTAATGAATTGATGTTGATACACTGATGAATGATGTTGATAATAGCTATATAATGAACTTAGGACAATTCATATAACAAATCATGCTATGTTTGCTCCAATTAGGTGTCATACAGAAATTTAGATCTGCTAGTAGGAATTCAGTTATTACTTGTATATGAAAATATACCAAATATTCCAATGAAACTATCTGCAAACAGCTTCCAGCATATGAGAAAGCCAACAGAGGCGTTCATATAAATAATGCAGCCATAATCAATCCGAGGTAAGAAATGAATGCATATTTCTACTGGGATAACTTTTGTTTGTTACCACTTTATGAATAGATAGAATCAAAACAAATTAATTTCAAGAGCCCCTAAGATGAAACATGAAATTAATCTTCACCGGCCCATCTCCCTTCCCCCTCCATTCACACACACACACAATCCTTCAATTAAACAGGCAAGCTGATGCATCAAATTGCTCCTGAAAAAAAAAAAGTATCTTAAAAAGCAATAGCACCAAAAATTCTTATAATTCAAAATTAATATTACCACACTCTTTATCAAGAATAAACCTACAAAACGTAGAAGCATTTATCCCCTTCTTTTAATCAAAAAGGGAGCATGTTTTCTATCCTTTCATCACCAACCTTTAACTCTCATCATTTAGAGAAAAACTTGACCTTTATAGAAATATGTTTCAAACTAAACATGATTTTCGACATATACATATTAATAGTATTCTTAAGGTCAAAAAGGATGAGGCCAGAGCAGAGAACTTGCAGTGAAGTTTAAAGAAAAGTATTGAGGGGCAATTGTGATCTCTGAATATATTTTAGCTAATAGAAGTCAAAGGTTAGAGGATGTTGTCCTTTCCTGAATGTAAATGTAGAATATTTAACTAGGCGGGGTTGAACTTTTGTGGTTTTTGCTAGCAGAGTATGTGATCATTTTTACGTGAGGTCTGCTCGTATGAGCCTTAGATGATATGTCAGTCAATAGAGAATTATTTCTTTCTGAATGTTGAAGAAAGGAAGAAACACACAAAAGGGCTGATCAAGTCGTAGCGGTGACACACAAGGTCTAAAATTCAAGCTTTGATAACATATTGTAGAGTCTTTGTCAGTATATAGAGTGATGAATAATTCACTGTTCTTACTGGTATAATAAAACAGTGCTCTTATGGAGAACCACTCAATAATCATAGCTAGGCATCACAAATATCTTCTTTACTTTCCATGACAGATCATGTTGTTAAAGAATTTTATACAATCCTGCTGGTTCTCTGAGCAGCTGTTAGAGTCCATAACCACCAGTGCTCCCAACAAACTCATTAAGTGTTTACATCCCTGCTGGCATTTGAAGAGTTTTAATCATTTTAAAATAACATTTCAGCTGGTATTACACATTTTTTTCTGCACCATTTTAATTTTTCATAAGTTGTAAATAGTCTGTTGTCTTAAAATAAGTCATGATACTCAGTTGCACGTCCCTTGGATCGGAGTACGCTATTTCTGATAACTGTGTAACCTGGTTGTCTTTCTCTTCTGTTATAATTACACAAAATTATTATTATTTTTTGGTTATTTGTATTGTTCCTTACCTGACTGAAACCCCTCTAAAAATCTCTCATTGTTTTAACCGTGTTACTTTAAGAGCAAAAGCCCTTCTGTGGTATTGTCTTTAAAATGTTTGTGCCCCTTAGGCCCTCCCCTTTTGTCATGTTGTCCAGCAGAAGTGTGTATTTTTCATCTAAATACATCCAGTTTATTTATAGATTTATTAAGATAATTTCTGTTATGTACTTTTGTGTGTGCAAGACTTGGAGCGGGCAGCCTATAACACGATTGTTTTCTGTATGTTGTTCTCGTCAGAATTAATCAAGAAACCATCCTTTTTAAAGACGGCCTGATTACTCAATAAAACCAGCACAACGCAGAAAGGATCCGGTTACAACTGCACAGTATTTATGTTATAATATTGTACAGCATGTTATTGTAATCCATACACCAAGCGTGCATGATTGCTAAGAGATTAAGAGCCGGTGTTTTTTATTCTCGGCAGCACCAGTAGGGGGCACTCTTTATCTTCCGCTTGTGTGCGTGTGTTGGAGAAGCGAAGTAGAGAGAAAGAAACTCACGGACGAAATTATTGATAAAAAAAGGAGAGACGTGAGGATAAAGTGTGTGAAGCGAGTGCTGTATTATGGGATTATCACTGAATGAACCGCGGACATTAAGTGTTTGTTTACTCTGGAAACTACGGTGAGTAATGATAAGTGAAGCTAACAGCTAGCAAAGCTGTCGGGCAGTTGGTTAGCAAATTGACTAATAATTAGCATAATCTAGCATAGTAAAAAGTCAGTTAAAACCAGTAAAAAGCATTGTTAAACCAGGCGCAGTATGGTTTACAGTATGGACACTTTTAGAGTTTAGAGTAAGTATGTTATCTAGTAAAATATATTTATTGGTTATTAAAATTGTTTAAAATGAATGCGATAAAGATTTAACTGTTGAATCTAAAGCATTTTCTAATTTCATGATAGGTGAAATTTGATACTGTATGAATGTCTAAACATAAATTGAGAGGTTATCTCTACTTGCATGTTAAAGAGCTAAGCATTGTGGAGTATTTCATGATATTTCAACGCTATGCATTGTAAACAACCATTCTCCACTGAAAAGAGAAAAGTGCCAAATTGAACAAGGCGAACGTTAATTTAAGATTTGGAAGGGAGTGAACGTCTTTGTTCACTTCCTTCATTGTTATTGCTAAAATTACAGGCAGACTACAATCTTTACCTGAAAACAACTATGTTCTTCCATTTGTGATCATATACAAATGTTTTTTTTTGTTTTTTTTTTAATGATTTCTGTACAGCTTTGGTGATTCATGTTATTGTAATACTGCAACACACCAAAACTGGAGCTATTTTGAGTTCATAAGAAGGACAACTCATCAAACTCCAAATGTAGGAATTTCCTAAAATAAATACTGTTATACTTTTAGATAGAAGGTTAATTATAACTATAATCAGTTTTTTTTCTTCTAAAAAAACCCTTTGTCAATTTAGCTTTGAGCACAAAGATTGGCTTGTTCCTAAGTGTTGCTCTCAGCTTGAAACCCTTCCAGAGCTATCATCTCAAGGGATGTTTATCACATAGCTGAGGGGCTGGATCCCTCTTACTGCTGAGGGAAAGACCCCGTTGTTAAGTAAGTGGTTGGGTCCTGGGTACCTCCAACTAATAACGTGGCATCACTTCCAGGAGCACAAAGCAGTCCCCTGAATACCAACAGGATGCTGCTGGGTCCTTAAAGGCGCGCAACCACCAGCAGACAAGCGGTGCCAATTAGCACAGGGCCCCTACTCATCAGCCATGTGTTCAGATTTGATTAGAAAAAAAACATTCACCGCATCAGAAGACAAAACCGTTCCCTTGGGCACTTCACTTCCTCTCATATCCTTATTTGCGCCATTAAAAGGGACTTTATTATGATGCTAACTGTGAGACCACTTTGCAGAGTGTTGTGGGGAAGAATGGAAGCAAACTAGTTACTGTATTGCATCTTTGTTTCCATTAGAGGGACTCTACCAGATGACCTGAATAAAAATCATGCTCTCTGTCTGGCCTCCTTGAACACATTCTGAAGAGGGTAGGAACTGAGAATTGTCCTGTTTTTAATGGCTACTTTTTTGCTTGCATTTGCTAAGTGTGTAAATGAATAGAAGTCTTGTGCTCCCAAAAGGTGTGGCATTGTGCTACTGATGGCGCAGCTGCCTTTCAGAGTTCAGGGAATATCACCTGGTAAACTGGTCTACACAAGGTTATTTTTATACTCTTTTACATTACTTTTAGATTCTTAACCAGTTTCTTCTGTTTGTTAGCTATATTGTCTAACAAACAGACAATATAGACAGGAAACAATAGACAGAATTACCTTTTCCTCAAGTCCTCAAAAAAAGTAGCAAAAAACTTGATCTTTAATAAGAGAATGTTTTAAGTCACATTTTCTCACAATTTGCAATTATTAATCTTGTTTCAATATACATTTTTGTTTCACTATACTGTAGTCATTTGAATCTTAGTTTGACGTCTATGGGCCTCAACAGGTTGTTTGCTGAGAAAAACGCATTTGATATGCATTGCTACTTACTAGTCATTTTTGGTTCTGCAGCTTGAACACAATACAAAAAAAAAATTAAACCATATTTTATGTTACATTTCACTGTAACTTTGCTGACCCCCTTTTCAGGGACCATAAACAGAAATTTCTTTTTATGGTCCCCTTAATAATGAGTTGGGATTTCCTTCCTTGAGTTTGGGGAATTATTTCAACTACTATTTTTTGTTGGCAGATTCTCCTACCTCCATTACTTTTTTCTAACTTGAAGTATTAAAAGTTTGGCATACTGCTTTATAACCTAACCCTACCAGTATGTCTTCACAAGCTTTTCCTTGCTTTATCTTCATGATTTAATTTTCTCTCTAACAGATCTTAGAGGTTTTCACAAAACAGCTGTATTTACATATTAAATTACACACAGATGCTTTTTGTTTTCCAGTTAGGTGACTTCTGAAAGCATTTAGTTAAACACTTTTATTGAGAGTTATCAGAGAAATTGGCTTAATAAATATGCATGTCTTGTTTAATTTTAGGAAAGCCTTGTACAATCTCCCTTCCATTTCTCAATTATGCCCTGCTTTGTGTTGTCATATCGTATAAAATCACAATAATAAAAAAAAGCAACATAATTGATCCTCAATGCTTTGATTGTTATTTTTTTAATATTTGTGTTAAGATGTTGTTTTGATTCTGGTTGCTTTTCATATGATGTAAGACCTTTTTATGCTGCTTATCTTTTTCAGTTCAGCAAATTCTTTGTTCACCAAATCAGTCATCACAAAATGAGCCCTGTGCCCTCATTTGACCCTGCTATTTTTTTAGAAAAGGTATTCAAAGCGCTTTGCACTAATCTGATGAAATGTGTTTAACATTGTTTGTACACTTCTTCAGAGGCAGCGGCTTTATTACAGGCAAAGCCAACAGAAGGCATGGCATAAGAATGCTGACAGGAATATTAAACGAGGCAGCCTGAGCAATATAGAATATAAATGAGCTTATTTTACACTGCAGAGCTCTGCAAACCAACAGACTTCTCTATTTGTAATAAATCATTCCCATTCAGACGGCCTCCACTCTTAAGGCATTGTTTAATATTATCTGCAATAGAGGGGAGAAATAAATTGGTTTACATTGCAAAAAAAGGTGCTGTGGTCGGAAAGCATCACATGATGATGAAAGATGGAATATACTTGACTTATTGACGATAATGAACGTGCAAAAGAATGTTGCGTAGGGGGTTGGCATGTGGGAGCAATATTCATATTCTGGAGAGAAATCCCAAGTAAGCAGTAAATGTAGCAGAGTAAGATTTTCTGAAATAGCATTTAAGTCCCTGTGCACCACTTTCAATAGAACAACATAAAATGTAATTTAATGCCTACACACCAACCTACTATCCTGCCTGTGCATTGAAGAGATAAATATTTTTGTCAGAATGGTGCAGAGTAAATATGAAATGACAATTACTTTGCTGAAGAAACATCCCTTTGCATCATTCATGCTCTAGGCACAGTGCCAGAGAAAGCCTTCAATGGATGTTTCTTTTCTCCATTTGGATACACAAAAGAAAATGCTCAACACATACAGGTACAATTAAGAGAACTAGATATTATACTTTGGCTTTTCTGCAGCAAGATCCAAGATCAACAATGACAAAAGGGCATCAAAGGAAAGAAAACAGCATTTTTGCTCCGCTGCCTGAGAACATTTAGAAACACTCCTCCATGTCAAATGTGTTGCAGCATTCCCAAAATGAGTACATTGTGCCAAAGCCGTTCCCAGCAGAACAGTTACATAAGTGAGGCAGCTACTGAGTACAAAGATGTGCAAACTTTAAATGTGAATTCAAGAACTATATGATTTTCCCAGCTCTGTATGACAGTGGCTGATATATGAAGCTGTGCAGAATCAATCTGAAGCTTTGGACAGCTGAATGTGAAAATTGAAAAAAAAAAAATGGATATGTTGATATTCATGCATACATATAAAATGCTAAAACTTGGATTCTATCTGCAATATTGGTTATTAGCATTTTTCCCATTTAATCTACAACTCTGAACCTGCAAAAACACATTATATTACATATTGGATGTAATGTGGTTTTTCTGGCAGTATTTGATTGACAAGAAAGGTGTGCGAGGGAGAGTGTTACATGTATTTCTTTTTACAAGTTGAGATTCTCACTATTATATATTGGGGAATTAAAATTACTTTCAAGCAGCATTGAACTGTTGCAAGAATCATTACAATGTACAAACCTCCATCTTTAGGGCTTGGCTTATTATTCTCTCTTATTGCTCTTTTCTCATATCTCCTCATATGCAGTACAGGCCTCTAACATTTCAGTATTTAGCGATAGGGAGGCACTGGGGTCCCTTCTGATCAGATAACATCAGGATACTCTGTTAAAGACTGGACAGCATGCACTATGTAGCTTCTTTGGGGCTGAACTATTGTTTCAGGTTGGGGTGATTCTAGCTTGTTTTATCAGATCATTATCTTGTTGGTCACCCTTAAGCATCTATCATATGTTTATTTTTAGAAGCATATATATATAACAACCTGATAATATGGAGCATACGGTGCCAATAATAGAGACGCTAAATAGAATGAACATGCTAAAAAAAAGAATTAAGTTATTCAGATAACTTGTATAAGCCTTTTAGTCATAGCATTAAAACTTGACTTAGCTACTGCAATGACTTGGTTTAAAGATGTCAAAAACAATCTTTTCTGCTGAATTATTCTGGTACTTTATCTTTGATTATAAAAACAAAACCCTAAAATCGTAAAAACTGTTGGTAGAATGGTTGAACATTTAGCTCTAAATGTTCAATCTCTAAGTCTTGTTCTTGAGAGCTACCAACCTGCAACCTGTAGGTGCATCCCTTCTCCAACACACCTGGATCAAAATAATCGCTTCTTACCAGGCCTCTGCAGAGCTGAAGAAATGTTGATGAGGAAATTCATCTTTCTGATTCAAGTGTGTAGGAGCAAAGATACACCTGAAAGATGCAGATTAGTAGCTTTCGAGGATTGGACTTGGACAGCTCTGTTCTAAATAAAAGTTGTTTATTTATATACGGTCAAACATGGCTACAACATTGGGAGATTGGCATCAATTTTGGGTTAACAGTACAGATACAGGACAATGAATGAGAAATTTCAATACTTGATTTAAAATTTATGATTGTCCATTACATGATGGTATTTTAAGGCATGTGTATAATTTTTTTCAATATATTTTTTTTCTTTTAGCCTTCATAGTTCACCACTGTGACATTGGTGATGGACAAAATGGCCTCCTGTAGAACCAAGGGATAAAAGCACAGTATCAAACAAGAATCTGTGATTAAAACTGTTAATAAAACACAAAAATTCAGGCTGGATTCAGATACCACTTCTCTGGTTCTGACCAGCATCATTATAAGTATAAAAAGGAAAAGCTCCTTTAAAAGATTACCTTTTCATACCTTGTGTTTTTTTTCTCCAAGCTTCTGATATTTTCATTATCCTTTGGGGAAAAAGCTTCTTCAGTGGAGAGACTGTTTTTAGTGAAAAAGGGGAAAGTTGCCCTTTCTACCAGCTGCACCACCTGCATAGATGAATTTTGTAGCACAAGTGCTTATTATATCCTTTTGCTGTGTCATTAATGGGAGGACACACATCTGTTTGACATATTCTCATTACAAAGGTTGATTTTTGCAAAGAAAATGATTGATTTTGGCGTGGAGCCATAAAGACTGACAGGCTTCCAGATAGCAGTTACAAACACCACATCAACCATATGTCCAGTTTTTAGAGAATGACTCAAAAACTTTTTTCTGTGTCAGAAAAAGTACATTTCTCATTTACTTTTAAAAAGCAGTGACCCTGTCATGATAAGCAGGTTAAAAAATGGAAAACATATACACTAAGTTTAAGGCATACTCTAATGGCCTACGCACAAGCTTAAACTTTTTTCTGTCGATGTCATTATCATACATAACATTTTATTTTAGTAGAACACATTTAATTCGTAAAGTATTTTATTTGCAATAAATGAACCAAGGCCTAAATCGAATGTTAACTACATAAAACTGAATTATGGAAACTGGTACAAAGCAAGGAGCCTCCTTACAAGACAAAACTTATGAAATATTACAAATGATCACAGATTGTAAAGTCAAATTTTCCAGTATTTAAAGCACGTTTTATTTTAATCACAACTGAAACATTTTTTCTTTCCATCTTTATTCTTTATCATTATTTCTTTCCAGTGTGAATCTCTGTGCTTTGATTTGCTTGTCAGTTTGTTGCTGATACATATTAATTTCCCTACTGACGTATAAATAAAAAAACTTGTTCTATTCTTTGAACAAGTACAAAGGCTGCTCTTATCCGAGCTTAATATTCCCTAAAAATCAATATTAAATGGCTTTATTTCTTCGACAGGCAAAGGTTTGGTGCTAAATATGTCCTTGTCCTTTTCTTAGGAGTAAAACCCCTAATTATGTCTGCAATAAAACCAACGGACTTAAAGAAAACGATTCTTTACCAGAACATTAATCATAAAAAAAATTAATGGATATCAAATATTTAATATAGTAGAATGTACAGCTTGTATTACCAAGGTTTTTTTTTTCCAAATTGATCTTGTAGAGGAAAATCCATAATTAAAATTATGCTAGCAAGGGCAAATCATTAAGATTTCTATTCGCCCTCATGCTTCAGGAAAAAGAAATATACACCCTGCCAGTGATGTATAGGCTATTAGTGGCAGAAATAAATTATTACTGTCTCATGTAAAAATGGCTGCCTGATTACGTTGGCAAAAGAAAATTAGGTGAGGATTTTTGTGTAACTGAATCTCAGATGTTCAAAAAAGGGGAAATTAATGACAGTAGTACGGTAAATTTTATAACCCTAAGACGATGCATATTATTTTGTGTAACCTTTCTATCTGTATGTAAAATAGCTTTTACACTGTGTGCATGTCTACTACCATAAGCATCTGAGTTTGACCATGTTGTCATGCAGTCAAATATTTTTGCATGCATCTGGTGAAAACTGCCAAACTAATCTTTTATGCTGAAACTGAAACATCATATTTTTCAAAGTACTTTAATTTTCATTCTTTTAACATGATTAAACAGAAAACCAAAAGTACAGAGTGAACTTCTCTGCACACAGAATGAGATCCAGATGTAGAACTGTGTAGTTCACAGCAAAGACTCTCCAAACAGGATAGAAAGCTTTTTGTTTCACATCAAACAGGTTGTTGTGTCAGTCAAAGCAAATGTGGCAAGAAATTTGATATTGTGATCAATAAGAATATCACTTCTCAGAAGCAAACAATCATAAACTAACAGTGCCCAACTTTTTCAAGTTTTCAGATAATTTCCTACTTCCTTTTTTTTAAAAGAACACACAACTGATTATTCACATCCATTAGTGGAAATGGTGACTTCTCTGAAACTTGTTCTCTGTAGTGGATCAAAGTCGTTAATGAAAATATTACTAATATTGCCGGAATGGTCAGATTAAATGACTGGTGAGAAGACCTACCAATAGTTTGACACTGAAATCTTCTTCACAGCAAAAGTAATGATATTTAAACACACACAGAGGAGTGAAAGAAAATATGTGTGCTCACTGAGAAATCATCTCCATTTCTGGCACTGTGATGTGGACTGAGGCCGTTCCCTTCAGGACGAATTCCTCCATTCATCCACACATACCTCCCCCTCTATCTTAGCAGCTCTGCTCAGTCTTTGATCTGCTTATGTTCTTTTGAAAGGGTGAAAGACTTCAAACAGAAATTGCCATGATTTGAGTGTGACTTTCATATGAAATGCTACTTTTTTTTGGCTACCCCATTGATTTGACAAAAGTAGTCAATATTCTTTAATAATGTAGTTTTTATTTTTTGATTCTCTATTTTGGTACCATTTGCTTCTGTATGATCACAGAAAATTGAATAGTTTTTCTCTAAGGACTGATCTCTTACAAAAATTAACAGTATTATCCCATGCAAGATCTGAATTAGTGTTTTGAAGCAAACTGTCTGAACCTCATTGTTCATGCCGCAGTGTTAGCTCACTTCAGTCAAATCAAATGTAAGATTCTAGCATTTATTAAGCTTTGAACTTGGCAAGGTTTAACAAATTACTTTTCTATAGGATTTTTTATTTCCTGCTTCTTTCCTAAAGCTCTTTAAACCCTTACATGCATATGGTATTTCTTTCTCATATCCTCACAGTAACACACTGAAGGCAATCTTGTGTCTTGCCTCAGGACACTTATATTAAGGAAAGCAAATGAAAGATTTTATGTTTCCTTATCATTTTCTGGAAATGGAAGTAAAGAACTATGGCAGAGATTTTTAAAGGAAATCCAACTTTTTGGTTCTTGGATTTTCGTTCTTATTGGGAATTTTAATTCTTCCGCACATAACCATAATGAGTATGCTTGTAGCAGTGAGCAAACAGTTCTAACTACCACAAAAGAATGCAGCTTGGATGAAACAACCACAGATTTTAAAAGAGACACACTTCATGGAGAAGTGTTGGGTAGAGCAAAGTGACTAATTTTACCCCCTAACTGCTCTGAAGATGTGTGGGCCAAGTCGATAAAAATCAGTTGTTGATTTATCTATGTGTAGTCTTGCAATTCTAGCCGGGTATTCATAAGACCTCAGAAAAAGATGATGTCAGTATAAGGAAAAAAACTGTAATAACGCTTCTATGAACAACTAGGGAAAATATTCATTGTGGTTACTTGTTTCCTTCAAGATTGTGAGCTCAAAGAATAAGAGAAACATTGTGTCTGAATAGGAACTGTTTCTGTTTTAGGTATGACCAAGTTAAAATAAGTTGACTCTTTTTACCCTTATCTGAAACCTGGAACACCGAGTAAGGACTGGACAGTGCCAGCTCTGGGTTTTATCATGTCTTTTTCTATTATTCTTCTTTAAAGAGAAGCTAGGCAAACTCAGCTGTATATCCTAATTAAATGTGCAGATAATGCAGTCTGTTCTGTGGGCGCTGCAATATTCACTTTTAGTCTGTTTATTTGACAAATTAATGAAACTGATTAACCACATGAATCAGTAATGTATAGTTTATTAATAACAAACCAAACTAAACGCACCTGAATTCTGTCTATGTTCTTGTAATTTGAATGCAGTATCTAGCTGCTCTGAGTGATGAATTTACCAGGTACATTTGTACAGAATTAATCTCAACAATGTATGTTGCACCAGGCTGCTGAGTAAATGAGAGAGATAATCAAAAAGCATAATTTAGTAAGAATTAATATTTTCTTAGATAGTGTTGTAGTTGTCTTATTTAGCTGAAATAAGTCAGCATGCATTTAAATGTTTAAATATCAAATTAAAACTGCTTTAAAATATTGTAATTTGTACACTTTTAAAACAAAAATTTCAAAGGTCCATCCTACAAGTTGCATTATATCTAAAGGTAACAGCAGAAATAAATACAGCAATAAAATATATTATGTGGAGATATTTATGTTAATGCTGAAAATTAACCCTGGAAAAAAACCTGCTCTTTACTAATATTGTTTAAGTGCCTTTTTTGTCAGAATTTGGGAATTTTGTGCTTTCATTTTCTATTCCTTCTACTATCTACAGCAAAAAAAAAAAAAAATTAATAGCTTAGATAAGTGTGATAACTACAACTACAGTTTGGAACTTAAATAAGAAACATAGCACATGTGCACCCATGTATTTTTCAAATGACCCATGAAATAGTAAAAATCCAGACAGGAGGCTACCAGATTTTGAAGAGTTGTGCCAGGATCCCTTATGAAAGTCCAGTTGCTTTCATGTTTCATACATTTGATAAAGGATGTAATTTATCAAAGCCCTGCTTTTTGACAAACAGCCTATCTGCAGTGTCAATGCAGATACCAACTGAGCATGACATAGTGAGGATGACGGAGTGTCCCTCTGTCTGACAAATGAAGAATAGTAGCAAGCGTAGAAAAGCTACATCTGATCAACTCAAATATTGTGCTCAAATAAATGCATCAAAAATGAAAATTCATTAATAATCACATGGACAAACAGGATGTTTTTTGATATTTTTAAGTTGAGAAAACACAAACAAAGGGGCATACAGTATGATTCAATAACTAAATTGTATTATTCTCCTTAATTCCTCCATTTTATTTCATATTCAAAAGGATTACTTCTGTAAAGAAATTGGGACATTTTGGTGATCAGCATGTGGCGCTTTTATTTTTTTAAAGGTAAAAAAATGAGTTTGCCTTCTAACACTTCCTCTCAAATACACATGAATTTATGAACACAAGAATTCAACCTAACTAAGCTAATAACACTCCATAAACTACTAAGAAAAAGATAAAAGAATGATCAAACTAAATCACTGAAAGTATAAGCATTGAAAATATGAAAATATGTAAAACTAAAGCCAAGTGGAAGGTATTTTATTCAGTTTGGCACGCTACTTTTTGAACTGCAGTTAAAAGGGAAAAAGAGAACAAATATTCTTAACTGTAAATCAAAACAGTAAAAAGTTATACTTTTTATGTGGCTTTTCAAATGAGGTTTGGAGGGAATTTTTGTTTTTTTGTGAGTTGCATGGTGCAGTGGCTAATCATAGTTGAATTCAAACTCTTCAACTCAGTCAAGCTGTTACCTGGCCGGGTGCCTGCTGAAATCTTGTGGGTGTTATGCTTTTAATCATATATTTCACATGATTTTACAGAGAAGTGTCTATTATTGAGATTTTATTGTAAAACAAGCTCTGTAAATTTTAAAAAGGTAACAATTTTTACCATATCTTATTTTCCAGGAGGTCTCTACAGGGAAGAAAGCTGTGTTACAATAGATACTGAGGTCTTTGTTAAATTACAGCTATGCACAGACATTATTGCATGAAATATTTTTAGTTTCAATACACCCAGAGAACAGCTGAGAGCAACAAGGTACAGCTCCGGAGCTTTAACGATTCACCCTGCTCTCCTAAATCATTCATAAATGTTTACTCAGTGCTGTATATATCAAATATGTTCTGACAGTGCGTTTAGACACACAAGATGAGATGCGGCAGATCAGAGCGCGCAGCTTTGCATGAGTCAAAACTTCAGTGGTACATCAATAATGAATAGTTTCAAACATGAGGTTAAGGACTTCTTGATGTATGGGCAGTGAGCCGAGTATGTGGCCAAGTGCTTCATACAGATTGCTTTCTTTCTGTTCAGCTCTTTGAAAGGGCTTTTAGACATGGTAGCATGTCGTATGCTGGGTTTGTGAGCAGATATCCTGAAATGATCACTCACAGGTGACATGCCTAATATTCCCAGTGATCCCCCACTTTAACTTGACATGTTCAATAAATTTCCCTATAGGTGCCAATGATAGATTAAATGTCAAAACAGCAGGCCTGTTGTGACATGCTTGCCTTTGTTTGCATTATATTCAGGTACATTTCACCATTAGACTTTAGACAAATGGAATAAACTACCTGCAACCATTCAGGAAGGTTTTCCCAAGTGACCAGATTTCATTTCCCTAAAAGGAGTCATTAACTCCAAGTGACAAAGAAATGATTTCACTCTGTAGTGAAAACAGCTTCTCATTGGCAATCATTAGTTTAGCACTCCATAATCAGTCCTTTGTGCTGCATGTTCATCACCAGGCCTCGCTCTGTTGGTGTTAAGAGAGAGTGAGGCCACTATCATCAAGGGCGGGATGTGAAAATTGCTCCATAAAACAAAAGTAATACCCAATAAAACAAGAAAGCCACTGGCACTTACAACATAAAAGTGACAAATTACAATG
This sequence comes from Brachyrhaphis roseni, assembly GCA_903066815.1. Classification (NCBI taxonomy): domain Eukaryota; kingdom Metazoa; phylum Chordata; class Actinopteri; order Cyprinodontiformes; family Poeciliidae; genus Brachyrhaphis; species Brachyrhaphis roseni. The sequence goes on along the minus strand of CAEFZY010017195.1, from coordinate 10,913 downwards.
CAAGTACATGGTAAACACGTTGTTATTCCTCAGATGTAATCCAAACTGCAACCTTGTAGAGCTGCTTTACCTTAAGACATAGGGGGGTCATCTGTTTATTGAGATGAGGAATGGGACTTATAGATGAAATGCTACTCAATAAAGCCCATTTTCCAGTTATAGGTCCATCACACTGTAACAGGAGGGAAATAATTCAAAAAGAACTGCTAAGATTAGCGAACGAGCCAATGCAGTGTTTGTAGCTTTAGAGGTTCTGCAGGAACAGGAACAATCTGTCTTCATTGAAGCTCTGACTTGATGAGGCAACCTGAAAGGTAATTAAGTTTGATATGTTGCCCATGCTCCTCAGCCCACGCTTTGAGAGTAACAAGCTCCAGCAGCAAAAAGCTCTGTTTAAGTTATGGCCTGTCATCTTATATTTTTTTGCATTTTATGCTTTTCACTGTCAAAGAGACTAACCTACAAATTCTATTTGGAGGAAATATAATCTAGCATTAAACTTCCTTTCTGCCATAAGGTTGGCTCCAGTAGCTAGAGAAAAAACAAACAACCCGTCTGTACCGGAAATTACTTGAACTGAGAACTGAATTCAGCAGAATGAACTGTGGAAAACATTCTGTTAAAACAAGCGTTGTTATTGCTCTGAAATTCTATATTAATACTTATTTCTTTCATTAAAAATAAATTAGTATCTATGTTATTAAATGATACAAAGGAACATTTAGTTTATTAAAGATAATGTAAGCTGTTGTCATCAAACTTCATATAAGGAGAAAAACAATTCACAATTATTTTCTCATTTTTTAGACTAAACAGTAACATTCAAAACATATTTTTAATTACAAGATGCTAGTCATAAGAAGACAGTAGTACGAAAAGAAAGTCGTAATTTTGCCATAATAAGAGAATAAAGTTGAATGATAGTCATAATAATACCTTAACAACATAATAATACGAGAATAAAGCCATACAACAATAAAGTTGAAATAATACCAGAATGATGTCATAATATTCCTACGAAATAGGGAGATATATGCTTTCATGAATATGAATATGAGCTGAAATTTGAACTAAAACCTTATTTCTGTAAAATGTCACTGCAAACTGTAATCCAAATAACAACTTAAACTCTTTGTTTCACAATCCTATCAAGACTTTGCTTATCCCTGTTGTATCGGTACTTTTTTAAAAACAATTTTCCTTCCACTGAACTTCCTAAATCGTACTTGGTTGCAGGTTTTAAAGAACAAACCTCATTTACATTTGTGGCTTACCTTTTCTGTGGAAGATGTCCGTAATGTAAGTGGGTAAACTGACACTTCTGCATGAAGAATCATTTTTTTAACTGTGCTTTGCACTAAGCTCATCAAAATAATCATAAATGCCCAATTACTCAGTATTCTGTAATAACAAAATAAGTTTCACTCTCAACACTAAACATTGAAATTAACTTCTCATTCTCATTTCATATACTTTAAATGTGCTTCTTTGTGGATTTCATCAAGGTAAAGATGGCTGTACAAATGAATCAGTGTCACAATTTCACTGTTATGACTGGCTTGTTTAAAACGCCATGATTTATGGTGCTTTGAATGAAACTCAATAGAATTCTAGAGCACCAGTTATGCTGTGTTAAAGTTCAATCCTTCAATCTATTCAGAAACCTTAGGCTCACTATCGTCACGTATGAATTGGCTCACTGCAATTTCTGTCTATTCAATGGCTGAGAAATTGAGTTTTCAGCCTGAAGTGCTGCAAACATCTTGGAATGAGGAGAAAGTGAGGAGGAGAGAAAGTGGGAGAGAAAAAGCTCGAGATTAAACGAGTGTGTCTTCATTCTCCTGTGCCCACATTGCAGCGAGCACACATTTATTTATTTCAAGCATGGCACTTGAGAAAGTTTTTGACAACCATCTCAGAACCCAAAGGCCCTTCATGTGCCCAGCACTGGTTTACAGTCGTCAACTCAAAGCAATATCAGCAAAGGCTTTAGAAACCCATCTTTTCTTTGTTCTAACCTGTGCTGCTGCTCCGTCTTGCAAGTAACTCTGAGCTCTCCCAAAGTTAAACTGCATCCAAGTCCTAAGATGGGAAATCAAGACAATTTTCTAAATTATCTAAAAATGTTTTTCTATCATTGCCTATCTCCTGTATTTAAATTTGAATTCTCAAGCTGAATATTTGACATGGCTTTTTGTTGTTTGTTTTCTGTCACATTCAGACAGAAACCTCTCTACTCTCACCTCCCCCCACTGCAAAAACACTAAATGTAGTTATGTTGTCATTATTGCTCAAATGGCAACCACATGGCAGCGTTGGTTTATTGCAACCCATGTTATCAGAGCAAGCAGGCTGCAGTTTTCATTTAAATACAGCAATAGAAGTATTCAAAAGCAGTCCTGGATTGCTTCATGTTGCTTTGAAGACTTCATTTCATTGGTATTAAAGTAACTAAGGATCCTAGTGGATTTCACAAATGAGGCCTTTCTGAATACTCATCTGACAATGGCTGTTTTCGTTTTATCTAGTTTGTCTTGTCTTTCAAGTAGCCATATGTGGCTTGTGTCAGCTGATTGACTGGTTTATGTCTTGACTGTTTGCGTGTGAATGTTTTTCAGTCATTCCAACAAATAATGTAATGAAATCCACCAAATGCTACTTGAGAGCAAATCAAAAGAAGGCATCTCGCTTCTGCTCTCACAGTGTTTATTTGACTGAATGAACACAAGTTTCTATTAGAATAGTGAACACTGATGAAAATTGCTTGCAGACTCGATTTCTCCTGAGCTGATCTCCACCCTTCCTATCCGGTCTCTGTCAGCTGGGGTTAAGGATAGCGACCAGCAGCATCTCTGTTCCCCATCAGAGAACAAGATTCTTTTTTAAAGCAAAATGCCAGACAGCTTTTGAGTCCCCCAGCCAACAAAGGGACACTGAGAGTATTTTATACAGAGGTTATAAGGTTGCACTTCATTACAGTAAGGACAGGTAGATGTGCCAATGGTGTCTATTGTTTATTTAGCTGTGCAGAGTCACGTGCATGGCAACAATAAAAGGGAATGTATGCAGGATCCTTGATTCAAAGTTTGGAAAACTGTCTTCATAAAGTTGTTCAGAATGTTCTGGTAAAACATTTTTCCCACAGTAGAAAGACAATAAAGTTAGTTTTTCAGGGATTCGTCCAAGTTTTGAGAGTCATGATGTTCCTTGTAAAGGGGTCTTACGATTAACAAGCATTTTACGACTCATAGCATTGGTAGAATATGCATAATACGATCGATACAAGCTAAATAAAAACACAGCATGGTAGGCACATTGGTTTATTTGTCTATCTATGTACTGTTTTAGGGATAAGTTATCCAAGACAGTATAGCTAAATGCTGTTTCTGTTCCCTTCTCAAAATACCTTTTGTTTTGAATTTTGCTTACACACTCAATGTTTTTAAGATAATTTCTCTCTGCTGGCAAAGAGCAACAGATATGTGCCATTACAGTTTCAGACAACAGTAACATTTCGAACTACATAAATCCACAGCAACCCTGTGACTATACAACTTTGCCTTTGAAAAAATGTCATTGGTTCTTGTGACAAACTTGTCACAGGTCAAGTTGTTTTCAAATGGGTACTGAGGCAAGCTTACACTGGAGGTGAAATTAAAGGGCAAACCAGCAGAGCATTGAAGAGCTCTGAAAACCAAACTTTGGAGTATTGCTTCTCAGCTGTCATGTGGAGGGACATAAAGTATACTCTGTGCCTCCTTCAAAAAGGCTGCTGAAGGTAAATAATTCAGAAAGAAGAGCCAGGTATACATTGGTGGGAATTTTGTACGCGCTGCCTCTCTTTGTATGTTTTGTTCCTGCCATGTCTCAAATAATATATGAAAAAAGAAAAATAAAGTGTACCATTCCTCAGTGGAGAATTGGATATTTCTTTCTGTCTCCTAACAGACTTTGTAAACAGAGCTGCAGAGTTTGATGAGGTCTTGTTGAAGTAAGACCAGGAGCCTTGAGGTGAAATTGAAGAGAATAAGAACATGTAGGAAGCACAGCAGAGAGAATTTTTCCTTTTGCTGGGTGAAAGTGGCACGCAATTGATGAAACCTTGACCCAATTTTGAAAGTATGACATAGAAGAATATTAGATTAATTTCTCACTTTAGTGTTTGTTTTTTCTTTTATAAAAATCATCTATATGTAGTTCTTAAAGTTGTTGGTTTGTTGGGCCACTGTCTTTTAATGGATTAATAAAATATTTTAGAGGTGATCTCTTATGCTTCCTTGGGATGGGTTAAGATAGGACTATTTTCATATTCATTACATTCTTTGAGCAAAATCATTTTTGGATAATGAGATTGTCTCTCAGAAAGATTTGTTTTAGGATGTCTTATCACTTTATATCCAAATAAGCTGCTGCTGCCACACCCTGAAATTCAATGTTTAGTCTTCTGAAAATGGCTGCAAACAGGTGTACAATTATACAGCTGAACATCTTTGAAAAGAAGAAGTAGAGCCTCCTGCACAACCAACAAGAATGCAGCAAGTGGTTTCCAGATGGTAGGTCAACAGCAAACCACTTGTCTTTTCCAGCAGCCACTGTACAGCACATACAGCATTAAAACCAGCTGAAACTGGATTCTTTGCTTGGGTTGCTAGGTGAACAACTGGGCTCAGGTGGTGTTGCTAGGTGACGGTGGCAACAGTAATCGGGAGGTTTTTTAAATGAACACTAGATACTAAAAAAACATTGACATATTGCTCAACATTTATTTTACATGATTGGGATGTTTTAGAAGCATTTGAGGCCAAAATGGAAGTACAAAAACGTGCAAAAAGTAAATTTTGTATAATAGAGCCCCTTTGATATTTCCAATGTACTAGAAGTGAAGTACAGGTCATGCATTTTACAGCATTGTTAAAATGACAACTATTAAAATAAAGCTTATCATAGCCTGTGTTGTAAAGCAAAACATCAGAGTTATTAGATTTATACCACAACTCCACTAATGTCCTGAAAAAGACAGAAACAAGAAGAAAATTCTAATTTGATGATCATGATTACTGCCAACACTGGGGAAAAAAAGACTATGCAAGGTCACCTCCCTGTACAACAACTCTCCTATTCCATTAAACTGAAAACACTTGAAACTACTCTCCTGAATCAAAATTAAATTTCCCCCACTCTCATACTCTCAATATCAGCGACAATACATTATCCCCACAAGGTCAGCTGGGTCATATAGCCAAGGCCTCCAACGATTTACGACAGAGTGATTGCTGATTGGCTGACTGCAGTGAATGACTGAATGTTAACACTGAATGTTATTAAAGCTGTGTAAATGGGAACTTTGCTTGTCCATCGCTTTTTACATTCCATTTGCTGGCTATTTAGCTGAACACACAGTTCTGCTGAAGTAAATGTAGAGGCAGATTGGTTTCAGGAGTAGAGGAAGTTACTGTGCAGCAGTTTTTCAGAGATAATTAGGAGACAGCGTTTGGCTTGGGTGGAGCGTTTTGCTGCAGATCCATTTCTCTTAAATGAAATTAAAACATAGCATGAGCTACAGTGACATTTCTATTGATGAGTGACTGTAATTTGATAAAATCTTAAACAGGTGGTATGTATTTTCCAGATATTACACATAGTGCCATTCACAGCACAATCAAGTAACTATGCTACACTCAGTTATAAAAATGCTGTACAAGACTTAAAAGACATTTGATTTTGTGATTTAACGCCTTGAAATTGGGTCTCTGCCTCTTTAAGAACCTTCTAGTCTTTGACATTCCGCCTTTAGCAAGGCAGGATGTACCCAAGCTTTACAGCGTCACTGCAGGATGTACCTTAAATGAATTGGTAATGTATTAAATTTGTGACACTTGATGTGGGACTGCACAATATATATGAAACTCTTCAGATTATTTATATTTGGGCATTTTCAGTCTGATGGACGCTCGAGACTACTTAAACAAATTAGTCTAATTAGGAGGAATCTGCTCCCACAATTATGAAGACAAGAAACTGGTTCTGAATCATAAAAATTTAATATGATAGCAAAACAACAGGAAATGATAAATGGGAGAGTGATTGATTCCCCTGCATATGAGTGTAGGGGGAAAATCCAGTTCATGCTGGACCATTTGTTGGCTGTGTCTTTAATTACAAGAGGGTGAGTTTAACCGATCGAGGCCATAGTGGGAGAAAACATGAATGTCATTAGGATAATCAGAGCTCTAAATGAGGTTTTGATGCATTGTGTCCGACAGGTGTAGTAGCAAGATAGAGGATGGAAAGGTTCCACCAGTGTGCTCCAGCTGTGTTTACACTCTCTTTAACAAAGAGGCCTTGTCTTTTTCTCTGTGATTGATGCAGCCGCAGAAGAATTGCTAACATGTTTACATGAAACACTTTCGAGAAGACTCCAACACCATAGCAAGCTGCTTTTTTGTGTGTTGCTGTTATTTGTCCTGCACGGGCTGAGAAAGGGCAATTAGCCAAAGTAGACCAGCATTCCAATACAAACTACAAAATCAGTTTACATTTGTGGGACTGATTCGGCACCTCACTGCACGACACTGCGGACTCTACTTTCAGCATGTTTCTCCTTGTCAGGTGTCATCTCTGAGTTTTACCTCGGGGGAAATCACGGTGCTCAAAACATGTCAGAAAGACAACTCACCCCCGTGTTTGCATCAGCCGTTTCTTGCTTTGAATTGCTAATGACACATGATGTCTTGAAGAGAAATCATTTTATCACACTTGACAACGGAGAGCATAATAAAAAAGAAAGACAGTAATGGTGCTCTCGGCTGATCTTTGGGCAGCTCTGTTTAAAACAGAAAGCAGCTCTGTTTCACTCTGCGATGAGCTTGGGCTGATTTGAAGAACAATGAAGTGGATGTGCTGCTCTATAGCCTGAATAATGAGGTTGTGTGCTTCAGAGAGCAGCCCCCACCCCCTTCTCTTTCTCTCTCACAAAGACACAATCCCTCAGCATGCCCCCCTTCTTTGATGGGGCAGATATATGCATAAGGAACACTTTCATGGGGTTCCAAGTACGACTAGGTTACAGTTTTGGTGTGCTTTATTTAATTATGCTGTGATTACTTGCCTCACAATATTGCCACTTGAAATAAAGATGCAATGAGAGTTGCTGGTTTTAAAGCAAATCCTTACAGTGAATGTCTCGGTCTGCTTAATTTTTTTTATCCAATTGCTGGGTTGCCATGGCATGCTTGTTGATAATCAAATAAATTTTAGCCTTTCTGGCACAATAGACATACAAAAGACAGTGGCTGCTGACTGAGAAAGGGCATTCTTTCCGTTTTAATGATGTTCCTAACCAAACAGGGAATGTGATTCATGTAGTGCAAAGCATGGATGCAACTGAATGTTGTCCGTCTCCAATCCCAAAACACCACGATTGAACTATATTCCTGTAGCTATAATTAGATATTTTGGTACTAAACTCAAGGTGAATAAATATCCTAACCATGTCATTTTGCTGCTGGAGACCAAAAGCCTATTTTTTTTCTCTTCCAAAATAAGTGACACACAATAGCCCAGTAGATTTATAGTTATGGGCAACATTGATATAGGCTTATTTAAAATGTTTAGAGAAAAATGGTCTAAAATAAAATTATTGGTTTTATTCAAAACTGAAAAACAACTGTCATTCCCCAAAAGTGGCATTTTGATTATTGGTGTAATGTTATAACTTTTTTTGGTTACTTAAATACCTAGACTTAAAGGAAATGTGCAAAGTTTCCTAGCATTTTTAAGGTGATGTGCCTATTCTGCTCAATACAACATCTGCAATAAGCAGAGACCTGATCTTGAACACACCAAAACGGTGCGTTCAAGATCACCGCGGATGCGCTCAACACTGTGGATGCACCTTGAAATTTTGTCCAGAAATGTTTTAAATATGAAATTTCATAAAGTGACAAAGGGCAACCTTGCCTGAGTTCAACTGTCATCAGAGACAAATCCAACCCAGCCAGTTTAAATGAACTCTTTGATTACTGATAAGAACAGTGACCTCATGGGTAAAAAAGGCAGTTTATTTGTAACTTGCTGAAATTAACCTTTCTTCAAATTTTGTGACAAGGGGAAGGAGAAGTTGCATGTTCTTCTATTAGTGCATTCAGAAGAAGAACCATTCAAACATCATTTAAAAATAATGTTTGAAATTGAAATTATAGCCAGAACAGTGCAGCATTGTGTTGTGTTCTGGAAGCAAGGTCAATGCTAAATCCTAATTACACATGAATTAAAGTATTTGCATTGCGATCATGCACGAGTTCTTAGGAACAGAGATAGTAGTAAACCAAAATGAAACTGAGCAAGTATCCCAAACGTATTTGTGTTGTTTTGAGTTGATAGCATACCTTTCAACATGACCTCGTTGCCTGTAAACAAGACAAGAAAATAATGCAAATACAATTATTCTCAAACATTTCTAGAGATTGTTTGATTTGTATGCACTGCACCGCTGCATGTGTCTGTGTGTGGATGAATATCTTTATCTACCACTTGGAGATTTAGAAGAAAGGCTACAAGGTTTCTCTCCAGAGATGAATTTGCTCAATTCAAACAAAACTCTGCTTAAATTCAGAAGGTATGCCTGCGCAGTGCTGATCTGCCATTTAAGGTGCAGTTTATGGAGGCTTAAAACTCTTTAATTGACGGCGTCTCCCAGAGTTGCAAAGAGGGTCTCAAGAGTCATCAGTATGCATTAAATCGCATCGCTTTTTTTGAATATGCCGTTTTTCTAAAAGGCAAGGAGAACAAAACGAAATGCAGGACTCTATTCACAAATACTGCGGTTTAAAAACAGAGGATTCAGGAGTTGATCAATTAATGATTTCAGTAGTTATTAAAACATGTGATTTGTGTAAATTCTTAATTTTCTGCAGGGGAATGTATCTTGCATAAAAGAAACATTTTGTGCCGCCTTTCTTCATCTCCCCCGCTTGTATGCACATGAATACTGTATGAGCGTGTTTTACTTGAAGAGCACGGAGAGAATGAGTCTGTGATTAATAGAAGAATAATGGAAGTGTAATAGAAATTACATTTTGAACATTCATAATCTGCCTCTCTTCTCTTTGTTCAAATATAAATGCTCCAGGCTCCAATTTTCGTTTTCACTTTGAATAATGAGACGGTAAATTGAAGTGCGCAGCAGGGTTTGAGAGGAAGAACTTGAGTTGGGATGGAATACATTCTGACCTTGATCCCCTTTTATTTATTTCTTCAATTTTTTGGGACAGAAATTCAGAGTGTAATTCAAGTGTAAATCTAAAATGCAGTATGATTAAACTTAAAATTGCCATTTGACTTCTGTAAGCATCTCTGTCATTGATGGGTGATTTGTGCAGTACATTTGGTGCTGCTGGTAAGATAAGGAGGAGCATATGTGTGATCCATCATCCTGTGCATATAATAATCAGGCCTTTTTCTCCTCCTGCTCACCGTGGAAGCATAGAGATGATGACTTTGTGGTTCATGTTGAAGAAGGGAATTTCCACTCCTGGCTTTGCATGAGAGCAATCTGATGGAGTATTACTTGTCACTCATGTTGCTTGTGAAAGGAAGGGGGGGAGATAATTCAAAAATGTGGTGCTAAGACCCGTGCAGAATTTTAAAAAGGCATCGGTTTGACTGTAAAATGCAACAAAGAATTGACCTTTTACACTGCAGATGTATCAAGTATGAGAAATTCTGTTTATTTTGTTTCCACTTTGACTGTAATTAAGATTTCTGACACTGAATATTACTTGCAACTTGACTGACTGGGAATTCCACAAGATATTTGCATGACCCTCAGCCCTTTTTCCCTTCAAGCTGTAAAACGAAGTAAAGCTACATTTGATCTCTTTTTAGAAGCACACACACACATCACCCAAAGAGATTTTCTTTCACCACTCAAAGTCTCTTGTGAATTTCCTGTTTAAAACAGACAGACGAGTTTAGAATATTATTGTGTAAAGCCAGCATGTGTTGATTTTTGCTCTTAGATGTGTTGACAAAAGACTTTTATAATCTATTTATCAAAGAAGGCGGTCCTTAACTTTAAAAAATACTGCCACATGTCACCAATTTAGAACATTGCTGATTTTCACAGCAATGATGTGACTTTCTATAATGAAAGGAGATCTTTTACCAGGATTTGCCTCAGTGACAAAGGAGTATCTGACCACAACAATAAATGTTTAGAAAAGATAAATACGTGGATGCGCCAAAACTTTCTCCAGCTGAACAGAAACAAAACTGAAGTTATTATTTTTGGACCTAAAGAGGAACGATCTAGAGTCAATGCACAGCTTCAGTTATTACAACTAAATACCAGCGATCAGGTCCGAAACCTGGGAGTAGTGATGGACTCTGACCTGAACCTTCAGAGCCACATTAAGACAGTTACAAAGTCGGCCTTCTATCACTTGAAGAACATCTCCAGGATTAGAGGACTAATGTCTCCGCAAGATCTAGAGAAACTGATCCATGCATTTATCTTTAGTCGCATTGATTATTGCAACAGCGTCTTCACAGGTCTGTCCAACAAATCAATCAAACAGCTGCAGCTGATCCAGATGCTGCTGCTCGCGTTCTCACTAAAACCAGGAAGATAGAGCACATCACACCAGTTTTAAAGTCTCTCCACTGGCTCCCTGTAGCTCAAAGAATAGACTTTAAAATACTGTTGTTAGTTTATAAATCACTGAACGGCCTAGCACCACAATACATTAATGATCTGTTGTTGTTGTATCAACCGTCCAGACCTCTCAGGTCTTCTGATTCTGGTCTGCTCTGCATCCCCAGAACCAGAACCAAACGAGGGGAAGCAGCTTTCAGTATCTATGCACCACAAATTTGGAACAAACTTCCAGAAAACTGTAAAACAGCTGAAACAC